>JAMZEH010000040.1:1255000-1280000 GCA_024699665.1 Ostrea denselamellosa
ACACTGGTGCATCCAAAGGAATTCCCTTGGGGATCTGGGTTAGAATAGGTCCTCAGTATCCCTTGATTGTCATAAAAGGCAACTAAATGGGGCAGTCCCTCAGATGAGACTGCAAAAACTGAGGTCCAATGTCACAGCAGGTGTGGCATGATAAAGATCCCTCCCTGCTCAAAGGCCATAAGCACTGAGCTTAGGCCTAAATTTTGCAGCCCTTCACTGGCAATGGTGACATGGTGAAAGATTCTTGAGCAGGACATTAAACAATATACAACCAGCCAATATCCAAAGGAGTAGATAATTCCACTTCTATTGATTTTTAGGGTCACAAGGTCAAAGGTCAAACTGGACATAGTAAGATATTGTCTGCTCAATATGTTGACAGACACCAAACTTGGTATACCGATTCTACCTAAGGAGTATATGATGTCTATTGCTTTTGAGGTCACAAGGTCATGACTCAAATTCAATACTCATTGTTTAAGAACACTTATACTCTTTACAATCTTTTTCTTGAGCTGATTTGGAAGAATTTTTTTATTTTAATGACGATACATATATAGGAAAAGGTATCAGTTACTTTTTTCCAATTTGCACCACAGAAGGGGTGGGGGTGGGGCATACCTGTTTCTGAAACATTTTTTGTTATAAATATACTTTTGTTTCTTATGCTTTTGCTTTTAAGCTATGCATTTGTATATCGAGTCTTATACTTCAATATCTTCATAATTTATTCTAGCCCCAGGTCAAACCCATCAACAGATATGCTCCTCCAGATTATATAACACTAAAGTATCACCCAACACCTACTCTGGAAGACCTTGGCTTGACCAGCTATCTAGACAGTCCTCCGTCTTCTCCAAGAGCTGTTTCACCAGATCGGGATTTAGCTCATGTGTCTACCACCTCTGTTGTCTCAGACCCGCGCACAAAAAAGTCTGTCTCAGGGGCTCACCAATCCACATCAGCTTTGATTACCACAAGAATGGCAGAGAGACCCCAAGCCATCTCTGCCAGTGAAACTGTAAGTATATATGTGGACTGTAGTGCATAGGAAGGTACAAAGTAACCGAAGCTTATCTTAAATTTTGTGAACTTTAATTGTTTTGTAGACTCTGCATTTATCAAAAAATATGTAAACACAGGTGTATGTTCCAAGGCATGCTCCAAAAGGTTGGGCCCCACTTATAGAGGTGGATGTTCCAAGGAATGTTCCAAAAGGTTGGGACATTAAGGTAAGGCAATATGTATGATCAAACTCATGATGTAAACCACTATTCAATATCAAAGAATTTTAAATACATCATGTGTATTTCATCTGTTATTTTGTAAATACTGAAAACCTCCAAGAAAAAGGCCAAGTGATTGCAGAATGTGTCATTAACTTTAATATACATTAAGATATTTATTTCAATTCAAGTTTGATATTCAAATTCTTATGCCTGGATATTCAAAACCTTACAGATTTGGGTATTCTTTAAAAATCTTTATTGTTTTAAAAAGCTGCAAGCTGGTATATTCAGAATGTTGTTGTTTATATATGAAAACCTTTGTTGTTTCATATTTTTGAAAATCCTAGTACTCAATATTTTTGTTCAATTCTAAATAGTTAAATGTCATGAGAATTTCACCTGTTATTCTTACCATAGACATGCAATGGTTAATGTAGAAAATCCCACCACAGGTTGATTTGGTATTCAGTTTGCACTGAATTAAGACCTGCAGTTGCCTGAAGTGTTAATGGGTTGGAGGGGGTGGGGGGTTGGGTGTCCAGGCTCCAAATATCAAAGAGGGAATGATGCAACTTCGAAGAGAAAAAGTAATAAATCTTACCAACATTTTGGTTTTATGGTGGAACTCTTGAGTAAAGTAGTTGCATTATCCTAATATGGACTTCCAATAACGACAAACCCTCAGAGTCATTTGTCTATAAGAAACTTACCAGTGTTGCATGATCAGGAGCACAATTGTTCACACATACAACAATGTTTAAAAGATGTGCCTCAAAATTGTCCAGAAGTCAACTTTGGATATCAGCTATCATTTTCTGAGTTCTCTCTGACTAGGACATGAAATTAAATTAAAAGCTCCTAACTTGTAGCTGGGCACTTCTAGAATCTAATTGGAGCTCTAAACTGCTTCAAACCAACTGAATCTTGCACCCCAAAGTAAGCTTGAGAAAATAAGTGCTTCAGGGTTTCTTCATCACATTTAGGCAGTAGACATTTACATATATTAGTTAGGGTCACAAATTCATTAAAAAGCTCAAACTAGGAAAAGTTAGGGTCCCAGGTCAAACTATAAGTTTAGTGTCTTTATATGCCATTATTTTGGGTGTCAGCAGATTCATGGATTTTCACGAATTAACGGAGGAAACTTTAGATACTAAGTCTTTCAAGCATTATCTGTGACAATCAATTTTATTTCTATTTTTTTTAAATACAATTTTAGTTTATCGTCAGCGATGACCCCATTTTTACTATATATCATGAACTTTTACAGGATATTGTCTGTGACAATGTTATATATGTAGGCACCATGTGCCAAGTGAATGAGACACAACAGAGCATAATGCAAGCTGTTTCAGAATCAGCCTCTGCCTGACACTTTGAAAAACAAAGCGTTCGTGTCTACGTATTGTGTAATTCAATGTGATTAGGTGGATTTATATACACAAAAATGTAGATGTTCAATGCCTCAGTAGGCTGCCATTGAAAAAAATCCATACAATCACATGACAAATTATAAGGAGACTGTAAACCGAAGTTCACAGACTGCTTCTGAAATAACTAGCATGTTTCTTTATCCAGACAGTTACAAGGATTTATTATATAGTTACTTATCACAAATGCAAGTATTTTGTTGTTTTTCTTAAAAGACCTAGTATCACAAATCATTTTAATCTGTCAGTTTTAGCTCATCTGCGTCAAAGACTCAAGTGAGTTTTTCTGATCGAAAGTTGTCTTCAGCATCCTTATAAACTTTTCACATTTTCATCTTCTTCCAGAACCAATTTCAATCAAACTTTGCACGCAGTATCCTTGGGTGAAAGGGATTCAAGTTTGTGTACATGAAGGGCCATCTTCCCTTCAAAGTAATTGGGTAAGGGTCATTTAAAAATCTTCATAAGAACCACTGGGCCAGAAAAAAAAAAAAAGAAAAAAAATTACTAGTATATCATGCTTCCTGATATAATGAAGATTTAAGTCTGTCCAAATATCATGCCCCCCCTCCCCGCCCCTCTCCCCCCACCCCCAGTGGTAAGGTGGGGAAAGGTTGCTTCAATAGGGCAACAAAGTTTTATATGAGAAGGTATAGGGAAAAAAAATTAAATCTTTTTCTGAAGAGCATCAGGGCTATGATTAGTCAAATAAACTTGCATGTATAGTCAGGAAGTGCAGATTCAAGTTTTTAGGTCACTTAATGAGTAAATTATTGCTGTCTATGTTTGTCCATCATTGTTAGTCAGCCATTGAGTTTCTTGTTATCTATGAGTCAAGGAACAAAATTTGTGAATTTCATTAATCCTGTCACTATGGCATCTGAGGGTGTAGCCAAAACCATTAGAATTGTTCTGATCTACAAACGTCTTCTTCTATATTCTTGGACATCAAGGAGTGAAATTGTTGTCATGATTATAATGAGCATTGAGCCCTCTACCAAAACTGTGAAATTCATGACCCCTGGGTTTAGGTCTCAAGATAGGGCTATGTTAGTCATATATTGAAAATGCATTAGGTCTTAGAAAATCTTTTATATTTCTGAACATCAAGCAATAAAACTGTTTGCATGATTATAATGAGCAATGAGCCCTAGAGTGTCCATGTTTGTGAAATTCATGACCCAATGGTTCAGGTACCAGATTGGCCATATATAATATGTATTGAATTACAGAAGACTATATTCTTTACTGCTTAACATCAAGTAGACAAACAAATATCTTCTTGTGAACAAGCCTAACAGCTATAATTAGTCATTTTGATGAGCAAGCATCCACAGGTATGTCCACTCCAGTGTATCAGATCCTGATTCTGGAGGGCATAGAAGAGCCATGATAAAATTCACGTATCTACACAGCAAATACATTTAAAATCTTCTCAAGAATAGCAGAACTGTGATTAGACACATTGATATGTGCAAATATCCAGAAGTATTTCAAATTGAAGTTTTTTCAAATCATGACTTGGAGATTAGAGGAAGGGGGGGGGGGGAGGAAATCTCGGAAGGGACTGGATGAAGTTTTACATAACAATATACATTGTAAGAGAAATCTCACCAATTTAGAACAATCATAGAGGGTTTTAGATGTGTGTCTAAGGGGTTTCAGTGCCAAGGCGGAGCTTCAGCAGACATTATAAGTAGAAATTCAAATGTGTCAATTCTACTGATAATATAGGGAGGAAGTGCAGTGCTTGGGTTAATGGGATTATTTAGTTGTCTGTTGGTAACTTTGAATATTTTCAAATCATGCTCATTCTTTCAAACACTCATGGACAGTTTCAGCGATTGTTGCAAATTGACTTAATCCTCATGAAAACTTGCAATTAACTCTATACTGAAGGCATTTTTATGCACCCCCCAAAATTTTGGGGGAGTATATAGTCACCATCTTGTCCATCCGAGCTCATATCTCCTAAATTTTTCATTAGAAATTGATATTATTGATCACAAATGTTCCTTGAGACAAGGATTTGTGGATCAAGGTCCCTCAAGGTCATTTTGGAAAGGTCAAGGTCACTCAGAACATGTAAATGTTTTTTATTTCAACAGTTTTTGATGTAAAAAGTTCTCATCTCAAAAAACTCTCATCAGAAATTAATCATAAGTGATCACAAATGTTCTTTTGGACAGGAGATATTTGTATCAAGGTGTTATTGGGAAGGTCAATGTTACTCAAAACATATCTTATATAAGGAAAAATCAACAATTTTTTAACAGGGATTGATCATATATCACACTAGGCTCTCAGACAATGATTACTTAAGGTCATTTCAGAAAGGTCAAGGTCACTCAGAACATCACACAAATAAGTAAAGCTTATGATATGTCACTCAAAACATATCTTATATAAGGAAAAATCAACAATTTTTTAACAGGGATTGATCATATATCACACTACGCTCTCAGACAATGATCACTCAAGGTCATTTCAGAAAGGTCAAGGTCACTCAGAACATATACCTTATATAAGAAGAAAGTTCTTTATTTCAACAGTTTTTGAACAGTTATTGATGATACATCACATAAATAAATAAAGCTATCAGAAAATGTCAGTCAAGGTCATTTTGTAAAGGTCAAGGTCTCTCAAAACATATAACTTGTATATGAAAAAGTCTTTTCAACAATATTTCAGTAGTTGTGGATCTTTAGAACCAAGATCTCTCGAGGTAACTTTGTAAAGGTCATTGTTGATCAGAAACTTAATATAGGAAAAAGTTCCTTACTTCAACAGTTTTTTTGACAGATAATTGATCATATGTCACACAAATAACGTAATAGGCAAAGGACTTTCAGACAAAGGTCACTCAAGATCATTTTGTAAAGGTCGCTCAACATATACCTTATTTATAAAACAAACCTTGTTGTTTCAACAGTTATTAATTATTGTGCAAGTCATTCATCATAAAATAGTTAAAATCCTGATACCATATGAAAAATAAATCCATATTTAGGAAAAGCAGGAAAGGATGTACTAAAATTATGAGTTGGTTTTGACTTGAGAACAGGTCCAAATTAGTCAAACTGTGTTAGTATTACTTATATAAAATCTTTCATCAGTATAGGCATTTTCAGGGGGCACTTAGATTTTAAGAACACATCTTGTTTTATACTGTAGATAAATATTAGAATTTAGATGTGCAGAACAGGAATTTTTTTTCTAGATTTCATAGCCCTTGGCACTAGTGACAAATCTGATTAATATGTAGGTGGCCAATAAGGCCCGTGGGCCTCTTGTTCTTCAAATTATTGACCTATCTGGGTTTAGGCTGGGGCTAGAATTGTGGATCAGATTTTGCATAATGCATGAATATCAACCAAAAATATTTTTTCAAAAGAAGGGCTAATGTGCTTCAGGTAAGTATTGTGGCCCATGGACCTCATATTATATGTGATATAAAACTGGAAAAATATACTTTGGTCATTCTAAGTCTCAAATTGTAACTGTCAACTATGCTCAAGTGTCTGAATGTATACCCTTTTGTATATATTTGTGCAGTCAATTTCAATAAAAAAAACAAAACAACATATACTGTGAATGTTATTTTTGAACATCAAGTTTGTACTTGAGAAAGTGTTTCAGATACACTAAATTCAGGTCATTGCATGGCCAGTGGTGGATCCAGAAACTTCATGACAGCAGGTCAAGGAATCTGATGCATTTGCAGAGTTTTATGATGCATTTACACACACACACACACACACAATGGAGAATCCAGCAGACAGATGATGGGCTTACTATGTGTTGTACAAAACAGTCTGTGAAAAAATGGCCTTTCATAAAACATACAGTTCCCCTCTCCCTCTCATGCAATACTCTCATTCCATTTTGTAGAACTAAATTAGGCTAAATTCATTCTTCCCACACACTATCAAAAGAATGTTGGCTAACTGGGAAGACATCTATAGTTCCTATTGCAAATTTCCGTTCTTCCCTTGTGTCATCAGGGAATGGAATGTGTTACCCCTCCCTACTGCATCACTCAAAGCAGGTGCCCCAACACAAATTATGAAACTTACAAATTGAAAGTTTTCACTTTTAAATCTTTTACATGTGCTCTCTATGGTAATTCAAAAAGGAATATTTATTAGGACTCGTTTTCAAAGAAAAATTGTGTTGAAATGGGAAACAACAATATTTGAATGCATTTTTTAAATAACTTTAAAGGAAATGAACTTGTATGATCCCAAATGTCAAGGTTTAGATTAGAATCACCCTCAGATCTTACAATATCAAAAACTAATGTATGGAGCTCCAAATTGGTCTAAACTAAAAAATACTGAAGATATTCATAATTATGCGATATCATCAATGTGTACATAAAATCAATTATTGCTCTCATCAATTCAGTTGATGCGCTCATCAATGTGGTGGAATTAGTGTTCGCGATTTAATTTGGAGTTTGGTAAAAATGAAGATATCTTTAATCATTTGCAACGGTTTTGTATACAGAATGCGCTCATTGATTTTTTAAACAAGAGCTACAATTCCATTAAAGAGATTAATTCTGTTGGGTACTTATCGAATTAAGGATATTTCTAATTATATAGTTGCTCTCTCTAAAAGAATTATTGCACTCATCAATTAAATTAATGATATCATTTACCCAGTAAACACAGAAACGTTATATAAATGTTAGGAAAACATAATCTATAACGTTAAATTTGCGTGAATTTGTATGTTTTTTTTAACGTAATTATAACGTTATTAAAAAAGATGTTTTCAAAACATTATTATAACATATATACAAACATTTTGGAAAACGTTTTTTAAAATGTCGGCAAAACATTTTCATAAAATGTTATGTTAAGGAAATTTTGTATGGTTTTTTTAACGTTATTGTATCGTTTCCTTGAAATGTTTTTACTGAACTATTTTAAAACACTGTTGGTCAAATTTTCCAACATATTCTAGGAATAAAATATAAAAAACAAATCATTTTAAAGAAATCACAAAAGTTGTTTAATTGACATATCCAACATTGCACAGCATTACATAATAAACACAAAAAATGATTTGCACATTTTTTTTTACTTCATCTGAACTTTGTGTCCTTCTCAAATTTCTTATGAGGTTTAGGGGACATGCTTTTACAAACTGTTAATTCATGTATAAATCAAAAAATGTCTAAAAACAAGTGATCTGTGAGCCAATGCTTACTAGCAGTGTCCCCGCTATGGTGTAAATACACAAAAATTCAAAGTCAATTAGAGTCAGATTTGTTTAAAAAAAAATTCCACTATAAGGCATGCCTAGATAAAGAGTGTAATAATTTCAGACTTCTAGAATGAAAATTTTGTCTAAAATTTAAGTCTATAAACTAACAGTCATAATTTGACAGGAAATTAAAACCAATACGGCAGACCTTACTAAACAATGTGTCAAAATTTCAAAAAGTCTGTGATTAATAGTTGCTGAGAAAAATATGACAGAAAATTTGTTACAGACAGAATGACACAAACACACGGACAGACAGACAGGGGTTAAACAGTATGCCCCCTCTCCTTCAGAGTGGGGGTATAATAAATGTATATTAAAAAAGACCCAAAAGAATCTAAACTGATTCATGGTATATGTAATATGCATGATGATGATCTACAAAAATGTACATTACATGCAACATTTTAAAAGTTACGTTTCAAAACTGCACACTAACTGCATGCAAATGAAATGGTCGACATGTTTGTTTTAAAAAGTCTAAAAATAACACAAGAAGTAAACTTGTTGAGAAGGGTATAATGCCATAATAATGTTCAGTTATTCTCAATCTGATTCCTCCGGAAAATCATCAACTCTTGGTCGTCTGTCTCCTTTTTTCTGCAATACATACATTAATTACCAATGGTGGTCATACAATAGGCGCATCAGTTATACAGTTATGATAACAATGCCATAAACATGTAATTCAGTACAAGTGTACATACTTTAACATAGTTGGTTCCTCCAGGTTGGTTGGGAGCAAACCTCAACACATCTAAAACTTCTCGTTTTATTGTTTCAAAAGGAATCGACTTTTTAGATGCCTTGCGCGCAGCAGCTGATAAGAAAAAGAGGTAATTGTAATGAATAGAATGTCAATATATATATGTTTGTGTGCGTAGAGACATTTATCATACAATAGAAATTTCAAATAACCATTTAGAAATATTAAATGCATGGAACATACACAAGACTATTTTGTACAGCTGGGTGCCTATAAAAGCACATTTCCCCTTCTGTCCACATCCACTGAACTGGCTCATACAGTTGTTCGTCATGATGGACCTCATAATGACCCTTGTAATTTCTCCTGCATTGCTTCCACCTTGCAGGGATGCCAATGCAATAATCTGAAATAAAATTTTACAAACATGAATTTCAAATAGAAACAAAAGGGTAACCAAGCTAAATTTAGAAATTACATTGTACAGTTATGAAAGTATAAGAGATATGCATTTTTGACATGATTACTTTTTAAGTAATTAATATTATGTTATGAGATTTTTACATCAAAGTTCAAAATGACAAGATGTCTTAATTTTTTTTAGTTTTTACATCGCTTTTTAAAAATTGTATTGCAAGTGACATTACTTTTGGATCAACCCTTGTACTTGCCAGCTTTCTTTGGGAAGAGTCATCCAGATTTTCTTGGAACTCCTCCACCTCTCTGCTGCTATTGAGTTTTTCTCCCTGTGGTAGCAATGTTTCCACAGTTCCATAGTCTGTATCCACTGTTGCTATTAGATGTGATTTTATGGCCGCAACATCTTGTTGCAGGAGATCAAGTTTAGAAATAACTGAAATTTTTAATCATGCTAGCAATAAGTATAAGAAATAAATGCTGTGAATGTGGTTTAATATTGACAAGTTCAAAATTTGACAATCTTTATGTTAAAGACAATTTTGACAAATTTATCTATCCTGTATATGATGTGAGAATTTTGACAAAATAAAAATCGCCAAAATAGTCAAAGTTAGCACATAGTCAAAATCTTCATGAAGTCAATCTCTCTCTTTCTCAAATTAATAACATTGTAAATCTATTTTTAATCATATACTTGAATTCTTGTTTTATCCATTGCATTCACAAAGATATACTACAGCTTTAAAATAAAGAATATTTATCCAGATTAAATCATTAGAGGAATGTTTGCTGACCTTGCTGAAACAAATCAGGCAGGTTTGTGGTATCTGTTAGTTCATTGGCAGCAGCTGATAAAAAGAATTAACACTTATAAATATCATTTAGGAACTTAGATCATACATGTTATATGTCATTATATGTGATTTATATATATATTATAAGATAGAATATTGGACTTCATAGGCCCCAGCATGTACCTGGAATTGGAGGAGAATTTGATGGAGCATTGCTTGACTGTCTTTGCTAAACAGTTTTTGACCGTGGTGATCTGCGTAGCGTAAGCAATTGTCTCCTCACTGTGATGGGTGTGTACGTTGTACCAGGGTTTACCGGAGATGGTGGTTCTCTTTTTTTCCCTTAAAGGCGTTAATTCACAATTAGGTCTTGATTTGCCAGGAGGGGAGACATTTCTACCTAACAACAAAAATTAATTAAATATGTTACCAGTATACATGTATTATGCATTATTTTAACATATAGATCAATATTTTAAAAACTATTATGACTACAATACTGTAGAATATTAAACATAATAGGACATAGCAAGTACCTTGAATAGGAAGAGACTTTGAAAGGGCATTGTTAGGTGGTTTGTCCTTGTTAACAGTAGTCAAAGGTGATCTTCCAACAGGAATGGCAATCAACTGTCTTGGGGTCCTTCCACTGACATATTCTTGCACAGGAGATGGTGAGAAGGATTCATCAGCATTGGATGGTGTAATGGTCCCAGTTTTTTTCATCGGTGTTGAACATTGACGTAACTGACGTTTTTTAGGAGGAGAAGGCACACATTCATCTTTAAAATAGTAAAATAAAGCACACCAGTTCATAAAAATAAGATTTAGTGCTTTTTTTAACTATAGGTAAAGTAAATATACTGTGATCTATAATAATTACATAACAGTAAGCACAAATAACATAATTACATAATCAGCTCATTACACATCATGACCCATTTAACCCCTGGTTAGGAAGACAGTACTGTAAAATGCGCATTGTCTTGCCAAATGTTACAATGGCATTGTAGCAGTATGCTGAAGACAGGCCTAAAAAACCCAGAATTCTGAAGTTGGACAGACAGACGGATAGGCAAACTGACATATGTAAAGGAAACCTACAGTCCCCACCAAGAAATCAGCCAGTAGGATTGACTTATGTCTCATAACAATTTTTGGTTAGTGCAGAAACGTTACCTTCACTGTCAATTTCCGTGTCACTCAGAAATCTTGAGGGTACTAGCTGTTTGCGCTTTTTGGACTCTCCTTCACTTTGAGTTTCCACATTTGATGTGTCCAAAGCTCTCTTGCTGTACTTTCTGGCAGTTTCATAATCCTCATAATCTGAAAAATTTCATTTAACATCCTCTCTGTTCACATTTATCACATCCATAATACCCTGAAAATTGTTTTACACACTTTACGAATGCCTTTGCAGGAGCATCACAAATGACACAAAGCAATTTCACCTCAAAATGTTCTTCGTTGATGTTGATGCCATTATTGATTAAATTGTTCAATTTAATAATTGTTTCATTTAAGAACTCTAGATTCGATGGCTTGGATGTACCCACAGTCAATGCTATGGGGAAAGGTCTAGGGGGCTTTAAATTGCATATTAGTCCAAGAACTGGCCATACAGATGTATTGGTGCTTTTAAAAAGCGGCAGTCCATCAATATTCAGTGAAAGAGTTATGGAGTTATCAATAGCCTGAATGTCTGTTTGGTTGTACTTTTTCAATGCATTATTTATCATAGTTTCCAGGCCAAAGTAAAAATAGTCCATATTGGATACCTTTATAATGTCAACTTCTCTCGGAGTTTAAGTAAAGTGCGAGAAGAACTTGGAAGGTTTGGATGCCCATTTTGCTTTAACAATTTTAAGAGGGAGTCAACTGCATTAGCTTATTTCATATGTATTGACCCAGTTTCTCAATGGTTCCGTTATGTCTGTTGATTCACCATCACTACCCATACTTATTACTTCATCACTGGAAATAACTAGTTCAAAATTTAGATCTATTACACCTGATTCTTTTTCAGATGATTGATCAATATTTGACAGGCGGTTTTCTGTATTTTGTCTATCAATGCTAGAATTGACATTTAGTGTTTGATTAGAAGTTTGAGGTACCGGTACATGTGTTTCAGAATCAGATTCAAATTGATCCTGATGTTGATGCACACGCATGCGCTTATTTGAAATCCATTGCTTGTTATATAAACGTCTCTTTTTATGCTTTTCATCTGGATCCATAATCCCAAATCTTACTAAAATATAGAACAATTTTGGCATAATCCATTATTTAAAACCAAATTTTAATGACAATCATAGATTGTGTTTATGTTACCTAGTTGAACCAATTTTTCAAAATAAAGATTTCTTAATCATGTTAATCTGACTAAATATATACTTAATTTTTTTTCTACATACAAATTGTTTTGATGGCATCCATTAATATTTATTTTATATTCTACTGTTATGATAATTCATTTCACAGTGAAAAAGATTTTAAATCAAACTAACAATACTCTAAAGATGCATACAATTAAAATAGTTTACAAAAATGTTCATTAGATAAAAACTATCATATAAAACACAGAATCATACCGGGGTAATAGAAATTCGAAATCGAGAACTACTTTCTACTTGAGATGCATTAATTTACTACTTTCATAGGGATGAGGTACTCAGTACAATTTAGCTGCAGAACTGTAGCTCTCGGTGTGAAAAAAAAAATGGATAGATGACCAGGAAGCTTTGGTTCCATTCATACAAAAAACTGTATAATTTTATTCTAGTTTCTCCCCAGACTCGATTTTTACTTAATTTTACCCAATTCCATATGATTTATGCCAAAAAATTTTCAAGTTTATGCACTATCAAAATCAGCTGTTTACTTGATTCAAACTTACTTTTTAACACCCTCACCAGCCTTGTAAAACTAACAGGGTGCGATCCCGTTGACAGCGAGAATCGCCATTTTAAAATGTAAACAAACTTGAACTGTTTCAATTCACATGGATGGGAAGGATGTTGGAAAAAGTAAGTATGAAGCAAGTAAACAGCTGATATCGATAGCATATTGTCTGGAATATTTATTGGTACTGTCAGATCATTTTTACAGACTCTTTTTTGCAAAACATGAATATATAAAAAAAAAAAATTAGCAAAAAAATTGAACCATCGTAAATTTGAAGTTTTTTTGGATGGGTGGAACTGTTGCTCCACGGTCGTCCATCCAATTTTTAATATTTCAAACTGGGAGCGTTCGCCATTTTTTTTCCTGCGTAGCACCTGGTGCTCTGATAACGCCGTTAAAACATTGTATTTTGGGATCACTGACCATAATTAGTCAAGCATTAATTGTAGCTACCGCATGACTACTCGCCCATAATAAACAATGCATACACATTTTAAAGGACATGACATTGAACCTGAATGTGAATAAAACTGCTTCAAATTAAGCCCACCTTCGCACTTCGTCGATTGTTCGAGAAAGGAAGTTGTCTATTACCAATCAATGAAACCTAATCTGAATGGTTATAAAATTTCCGGATTGATTACGGACATGTAATTTGGGGGGGGGGACACATGCACACACAGAAGAAAAAAATATTTTATCAATATTTTACTTGGCTTTTTCAATTTTTGACATACAATTTATATCTTAAAATGGTATATATAATATATTACAACTGTTTATTTTAACATAATTACAACTGTTTATATCAACATAATTCGCGAATCGCCGCATCTTATGCATTGACCAATCAGAAGATGTTATGACGTAGACTAGAGCGTAATCAAATATTGGTTATATTAATAACATTTCAGTGATGTTCATGTTGTAAAATGTATTGTAAATAGTTCACATCCTAAGTACACTTAAAAAATCATAGTGGAGGATAATATTAAATAATATATGTGCATCGTTCAGACGAAGATCCTGATTTTTTTTCCAAATGGGAGTGGGGGGGGGGGGGGGTGCAAACCTTTTCAGTAAATCGAACCCAGAATACAATACCGGTATATTGTGTTTTGTTTTTTTTATTTGCAAAATTTCCAGCACCCCTTCCCAATGATTCACGCATTTCACAAAATGAAGGAAAAAAAAATCGTCTATAAAACGTTTTAAAATCAATTTTTAAAAAATGTTTTTGATATGATTGTTCTTATATTTCTAACAATGTTAATGTAACGTTTCAAAAACATTTTTAAAAATGTTTTAGTTTTCATTTGCAAAATGTTTGTATTATCGTTTTTACAATGTTATAAAAACAAGAATAAAATGTTTTCATTGCGTTATAAAAACGTTTGGATGGAAATGTTCTCTAAAAACCTTTTTAGAACCAGAATACAATGTTATGAAAACGTTATGTGCTACCTGGGTAATTCAATGGAGGAAAGCTATGATTCAGTTGTATCAGTGAATCAATTATTACATGCATTAATTGAATTGATGTCTGCAATAATTGAATTATTGCTCTCTTGAACTGAATTGTTGTGTGCATCAATTCAGTTGTTGATATGATCAATTTAGTTGTTGATATCATCAATTCAGTTGAAGAGGACAATTCAGCAGAATATTAATGCTATAAAAAAAACACCAATGCACCCAATAATTCAGACTTCAGCCTTTGGGGGCTTCGTTTCAAGGCGGTCTTCAGACATCTTGTCTAATCAGATTGCATACCCCTTCAAACTACAGATCCTGGATCCGCCCTTGAGCTTACTTGAAAATATATTTAGAATCCTTTGTGTCGTCATACATGATGACGTTGCATTGTGGTTGTTTGGTCTGACGTTGTGTTGTGGTTACAGTCTGGTCGAAGAGACAAGACGTGTTTTTTGAGCAAGCGAATATTTTACGACATATCTGCGATCTAAATCACAAGTAAAGTATGAAGATGAACAGTGGCGCTTATAAGAGGGTAATTACTTGTAGTACAAATTAACTTGGGGCCAACTCTTAAAAATAGCGCTAGAGAATTCAAAATGGACAGACGCAGTGTGCAACTCGGGTTTCTGGATAGCGCAACCTTTGGGATGGGGTGGGGGGGTGGGGGTAATTTATCACAACCAAGCATCAGTGAAACGGCACAATATTAGACAAACACTGACATTAGTGCTTAAATACTATTCTGGTTTATTTTTGTTCTTGCCTCAATGTGCATACTTTCATGAAATTCCGCGAAATGTCACTTGTTAGTCTAAACGAAACGTCACAGTGTGCAGTTTGTTTTCCTAAATGTAATTTTGAGTTGTCGACGTTAGCAGCTTGATTAAATATGTAAAGTTTTCTGTACATTAATGTTATGGATGGAATTATATAGCTCCAATGGTTGAGCTCACACGGTTTAACTAAGGTAGGCCTATGATTAAAATATCTGAATTGTTAGGCCCAGGGTAGGTTCGACTTATCCGATGCCTAAACGTGTGAAAATCGTACAGTAGTATATAAATTATCAGTATGAATTTTAATATTTGTTATAAAATAGGATTTACATGTACTTAGAATTGGTAACTCTTCAATGACTATATATGGTAGTTGGGGTTTCGTTGCCAATGACGACATACGTTGCTTGGAGTGTTCTGTTTTGGATACGGCAGTAGTTAAAGAAATAAGACGTGCCTGAACAAGGCTAACACTCTCTTAACAATCAAAGGGGGGGGGGGGACGGGGGACTGGCACAGATAGAAAATGATCCAAAACAGGATTAAGAGGGTAATGATTTAGGCCCAGAGTTATTTTTTTGAAATGGTTGGTCGACTCATTTGACTGCAAAGCCACTTATATACAGCCAATACTAGGCCTATATTCTAACTATGCATAGCATCTTCTTATAATTTAAATCCAATCTGTCGCCTACTGCATATTTAAAAATTTTAGCACAAATTCAAATATATATCAAATTCATAAAATCGAATGTCACTGAATGAATTTTTGTTTATTTGTGTGCCTCATACATCCGAAAAGTAAATTTAAAAAATGCTTCTTGAAGTGCATTCCATAAGAAGAATTGTCAAATATGTGGAGCATTCAGTTATCCATCTTCAGCTTGGAATAAAAGTCAATGAGGGTCAACAGATAGGAAATCAGATTCGACATTATAAATTCATCCTACTTATGTATACTTCAACGTACAGGGGGCAATTAACAAAATTATTAAAATGACATAGTATTGCTATGAACTCTAATAAGAACAGTGTTGTGATTAATTCAAACTTCGGGAGCCTTTGGGGACTTTGTTTTAAGGCGGTCTTCAGACACCCTATCTAATCAGCTTACATACCCTTTCTAAGTTCAGATCCTGGATCCGCCTTTTGCTTACTTGTAAATATATTTAGAATCCTTTATGTCGTCATACATGATGACGTTGCATTGTGGTTGTTTGGTGTGACATTGTGTTGTGGTTACAGTCTGGTCGAAGAGACAAGACGTGTTTTTTGAGCAAGCGAATATTTTACGACATATCTGCGATCTAAATCACAAGTAAAGTATGAAGATGAACAGTGGCGCTTATAAGAGGGTAATTACTCGTAGTACAAATTCACTTGGGGCCAACTCTTAAAAATAGCGCTAGAGAATTCAAAATGGACAGACGCAGTGTGCAACTCGGGTTTCTGGATAGCGCAACCTTTGGGATGGGGTGGGGGGTGGGGGTAATTTATCACAACCAAGCATCAGTGAAACGGCACAATATTAGACAAACACTGACATTAGTGCTTAAATACTATTCTGGTTTATTTTTGTTCTTGCCTCAATGTGCATACTTTCATGAAATTCCGCGAAATGTCACTTGTTAGTCTAAACGAAACGTCACAGTGTGCAGTTTGTTTTCCTAAATGTAATTTTGAGTTGTCGACGTTAGCAGCTTGATTAAATATGTAAAGTTTTCTGTACATTAATGTTATGGATGGAATTATATAGCTCCAATGGTTGAGCTCACACGGTTTAACTAAGGTAGGCCTATGATTAAAATATCTGAATTGTTAGGCCCAGGGTAGGTTCGACTTATCCGATGCCTAAACGTGTGAAAATCGTACAGTAGTATATAAATTATCAGTATGAATTTTAATATTTGTTATAAAATAGGATTTACATGTACTTAGAATTGGTAACTCTTCAATGACTATATATGGTAGTTGGGGTTTCGTTGCCAATGACGACATACGTTGCTTGGAGTGTTCTGTTTTGGATACGGCAGTAGTTAAAGAAATAAGACGTGCCTGAACAAGGCTAACACTCTCTTAACAATCAAAGGGGGGGGGGGGGACGGGGGACTGGCACAGATAGAAAATGATCCAAAACAGGATTAAGAGGGTAATGATTTAGGCCCAGAGTTATTTTTTTGAAATGGTTGGTCGACTCATTTGACTGCAAAGCCACTTATATACAGCCAATACTAGGCCTATATTCTAACTATGCATAGCATCTTCTTATAATTTAAATCCAATCTGTCGCCTACTGCATATTTAAAAATTTTAGCACAAATTCAAATATATATCAAATTCATAAAATCGAATGTCACTGAATGAATTTTTGTTTATTTGTGTGCCTCATACATCCGAAAAGTAAATTTAAAAAATGCTTCTTGAAGTGCATTCCATAAGAAGAATTGTCAAATATGTGGAGCATTCAGTTATCCATCTTCAGCTTGGAATAAAAGTCAATGAGGGTCAACAGATAGGAAATCAGATTCGACATTATAAATTCATCCTACTTATGTATACTTCAACGTACAGGGGGCAATTAACAAAATTATTAAAATGACATAGTATTGCTATGAACTCTAATAAGAACAGTGTTGTGATTAATTCAAACTTCGGGAGCCTTTGGGGACTTTGTTTTAAGGCGGTCTTCAGACACCCTATCTAATCAGCTTACATACCCTTTCTAAGTTCAGATCCTGGATCCGCCTTTTGCTTACTTGTAAATATATTTAGAATCCTTTATGTCGTCATACATGATGACGTTGCATTGTGGTTGTTTGGTGTGACATTGTGTTGTGGTTACAGTCTGGTCGAAGAGACAAGACGTGTTTTTTGAGCAAGCGAATATTTTACGACATATCTGCGATCTAAATCACAAGTAAAGTATGAAGATGAACAGTGGCGCTTATAAGAGGGTAATTACTCGTAGTACAAATTAACTTGGGGCCAACTCTTAAAAATAGCGCTAGAGAATTCAAAATGGACAGACGCAGTGTGCAACTCGGGTTTCTGGATAGCGCAACCTTTGGGATGGGGTGGGGGGTGGGGGTAATTTATCACAACCAAGCATCAGTGAAACGGCACAATATTAGACAAACACTGACATTAGTGCTTAAATACTATTCTGGTTTATTTTTGTTCTTGCCTCAATGTGCATACTTTCATGAAATTCCGCGAAATGTCACTTGTTAGTCTAAACGAAACGTCACAGTGTGCAGTTTGTTTTCCTAAATGTAATTTTGAGTTGTCGACGTTAGCAGCTTGATTAAATATGTAAAGTTTTCTGTACATTAATGTTATGGATGGAATTATATAGCTCCAATGGTTGAGCTCACACGGTTTAACTAAGGTAGGCCTATGATTAAAATATCTGAATTGTTAGGCCCAGGGTAGGTTCGACTTATCCGATGCCTAAACGTGTGAAAATCGTACAGTAGTATATAAATTATCAGTATGAATTTTAATATTTGTTATAAAATAGGATTTACATGTACTTAGAATTGGTAACTCTTCAATGACTATATATGGTAGTTGGGGTTTCGTTGCCAATGACGACATACGTTGCTTGGAGTGTTCTGTTTTGGATACGGCAGTAGTTAAAGAAATAAGACGTGCCTGAACAAGGCTAACACTCTCTTAACAATCAAAGGGGGGGGGGGGGACGGGGGACTGGCACAGATAGAAAATGATCCAAAACAGGATTAAGAGGGTAATGATTTAGGCCCAGAGTTATTTTTTTGAAATGGTTGGTCGACTCATTTGACTGCAAAGCCACTTATATACAGCCAATACTAGGCCTATATTCTAACTATGCATAGCATCTTCTTATAATTTAAATCCAATCTGTCGCCTACTGCATATTTAAAAATTTTAGCACAAATTCAAATATATATCAAATTCATAAAATCGAATGTCACTGAATGAATTTTTGTTTATTTGTGTGCCTCATACATCCGAAAAGTAAATTTAAAAAATGCTTCTTGAAGTGCATTCCATAAGAAGAATTGTCAAATATGTGGAGCATTCAGTTATCCATCTTCAGCTTGGAATAAAAGTCAATGAGGGTCAACAGATAGGAAATCAGATTCGACATTATAAATTCATCCTACTTATGTATACTTCAACGTACAGGGGGCAATTAACAAAATTATTAAAATGACATAGTATTGCTATAAGAACAGTGTTGTGATTAATTCAAACTTCGGGAGCCTTTGGGGACTTTGTTTTAAGGCGGTCTTCAGACACCCTATCTAATCAGCTTACATACCCTTTCTAAGTTCAGATCCTGGATCCGCCTTTTGCTTACTTGTAAATATATTTAGAATCCTTTATGTCGTCATACATGATGACGTTGCATTGTGGTTGTTTGGTGTGACATTGTGTTGTGGTTACAGTCTGGTCGAAGAGACAAGACGTGTTTTTTGAGCAAGCGAATATTTTACGACATATCTGCGATCTAAATCACAAGTAAAGTATGAAGATGAACAGTGGCGCTTATAAGAGGGTAATTACTCGTAGTACAAATTAACTTGGGGCCAACTCTTAAAAATAGCGCTAGAGAATTCAAAATGGACAGACGCAGTGTGCAACTCGGGTTTCTGGATAGCGCAACCTTTGGGATGGGGTGGGGGGTGGGGGTAATTTATCACAACCAAGCATCAGTGAAACGGCACAATATTAGACAAACACTGACATTAGTGCTTAAATACTATTCTGGTTTATTTTTGTTCTTGCCTCAATGTGCATACTTTCATGAAATTCCGCGAAATGTCACTTGTTAGTCTAAACGAAACGTCACAGTGTGCAGTTTGTTTTCCTAAATGTAATTTTGAGTTGTCGACGTTAGCAGCTTGATTAAATATGTAAAGTTTTCTGTACATTAATGTTATGGATGGAATTATATAGCTCCAATGGTTGAGCTCACACGGTTTAACTAAGGTAGGCCTATGATTAAAATATCTGAATTGTTAGGCCCAGGGTAGGTTCGACTTATCCGATGCCTAAACGTGTGAAAATCGTACAGTAGTATATAAATTATCAGTATGAATTTTAATATTTGTTATAAAATAGGATTTACATGTACTTAGAATTGGTAACTCTTCAATGACTATATATGGTAGTTGGGGTTTCGTTGCCAATGACGACATACGTTGCTTGGAGTGTTCTGTTTTGGATACGGCAGTAGTTAAAGAAATAAGACGTGCCTGAACAAGGCTAACACTCTCTTAACAATCAAAGGGGGGGGGGGGGGGACGGGGGACTGGCACAGATAGAAAATGATCCAAAACAGGATTAAGAGGGTAATGATTTAGGCCCAGAGTTATTTTTTTGAAATGGTTGGTCGACTCATTTGACTGCAAAGCCACTTATATACAGCCAATACTAGGCCTATATTCTAACTATGCATAGCATCTTCTTATAATTTAAATCCAATCTGTCGCCTACTGCATATTTAAAAATTTTAGCACAAATTCAAATATATATCAAATTCATAAAATCGAATGTCACTGAATGAATTTTTGTTTATTTGTGTGCCTCATACATCCGAAAAGTAAATTTAAAAAATGCTTCTTGAAGTGCATTCCATAAGAAGAATTGTCAAATATGTGGAGCATTCAGTTATCCATCTTCAGCTTGGAATAAAAGTCAATGAGGGTCAACAGATAGGAAATCAGATTCGACATTATAAATTCATCCTACTTATGTATACTTCAACGTACAGGGGGCAATTAACAAAATTATTAAAATGACATAGTATTGCTATAAGAACAGTGTTGTGATTAATTCAAACTTCGGGAGCCTTTGGGGACTTTGTTTTAAGGAGGTCTTCAGACACCCTATCTAATCAGCTTACATACCCTTTCTAAGTTCAGATCCTGGATCCGCCTTTTGCTTACTTGTAAATATATTTAGAATCCTTTATGTCGTCATACATGATGACGTTGCATTGTGGTTGTTTGGTGTGACATTGTGTTGTGGTTACAGTCTGGTCGAAGAGACAAGACGTGTTTTTTGAGCAAGCGAATATTTTACGACATATCTGCGATCTAAATCACAAGTAAAGTATGAAGATGAACAGTGGCGCTTATAAGAGGGTAATTACTCGTAGTACAAATTAACTTGGGGCCAACTCTTAAAAATAGCGCTAGAGAATTCAAAATGGACAGACGCAGTGTGCAACTCGGGTTTCTGGATAGCGCAACCTTTGGGATGGGGTGGGGGGGTGGGGGTAATTTATCACAACCAAGCATCAGTGAAACGGCACAATATTAGACAAACACTGACATTAGTGCTTAAATACTATTCTGGTTTATTTTTGTTCTTGCCTCAATGTGCATACTTTCATGAAATTCCGCGAAATGTCACTTGTTAGTCTAAACGAAACGTCACAGTGTGCAGTTTGTTTTCCTAAATGTAATTTTGAGTTGTCGACGTTAGCAGCTTGATTAAATATGTAAAGTTTTCTGTACATTAATGTTATGGATGGAATTATATAGCTCCAATGGTTGAGCTCACACGGTTTAACTAAGGTAGGCCTATGATTAAAATATCTGAATTGTTAGGCCCAGGGTAGGTTCGACTTATCCGATGCCTAAACGTGTGAAAATCGTACAGTAGTATATAAATTATCAGTATGAATTTTAATATTTGTTATAAAATAGGATTTACATGTACTTAGAATTGGTAACTCTTCAATGACTATATATGGTAGTTGGGGTTTCGTTGCCAATGACGACATACGTTGCTTGGAGTGTTCTGTTTTGGATACGGCAGTAGTTAAAGAAATAAGACGTGCCTGAACAAGGCTAACACTCTCTTAACAATCAAAGGGGGGGGGGGGGGGGGGACGGGGGACTGGCACAGATAGAAAATGATCCAAAACAGGATTAAGAGGGTAATGATTTAGGCCCAGAGTTATTTTTTTGAAATGGTTGGTCGACTCATTTGACTGCAAAGCCACTTATATACAGCCAATACTAGGCCTATATTCTAACTATGCATAGCATCTTCTTATAATTTAAATCCAATCTGTCGCCTACTGCATATTTAAAAATTTTAGCACAAATTCAAATATATATCAAATTCATAAAATCGAATGTCACTGAATGAATTTTTGTTTATTTGTGTGCCTCATACATCCGAAAAGTAAATTTAAAAAATGCTTCTTGAAGTGCATTCCATAAGAAGAATTGTCAAATATGTGGAGCATTCAGTTATCCATCTTCAGCTTGGAATAAAAGTCAATGAGGGTCAACAGATAGGAAATCAGATTCGACATTATAAATTCATCCTACTTATGTATACTTCAACGTACAGGGGGCAATTAACAAAATTATTAAAATGACATAGTATTGCTATGAACTCTAATAAGAACAGTGTTGTGATTAATTCAAACTTCGGGAGCCTTTGGGGACTTTGTTTTAAGGCGGTCTTCAGACACCCTATCTAATCAGCTTACATACCCTTTCTAAGTTCAGATCCTGGATCCGCCTTTTGCTTACTTGTAAATATATTTAGAATCCTTTATGTCGTCATACATGATGACGTTGCATTGTGGTTGTTTGGTGTGACATTGTGTTGTGGTTACAGTCTGGTCGAAGAGACAAGACGTGTTTTTTGAGCAAGCGAATATTTTACGACATATCTGCGATCTAAATCACAAGTAAAGTATGAAGATGAACAGTGGCGCTTATAAGAGGGTAATTACTCGTAGTACAAATTAACTTGGGGCCAACTCTTAAAAATAGCGCTAGAGAATTCAAAATGGACAGACGCAGTGTGCAACTCGGGTTTCTGGATAGCGCAACCTTTGGGATGGGGTGGGGGGTGGGGGTAATTTATCACAACCAAGCATCAGTGAAACGGCACAATATTAGACAAACACTGACATTAGTGCTTAAATACTATTCTGGTTTATTTTTGTTCTTGCCTCAATGTGCATACTTTCATGAAATTCCGCGAAATGTCACTTGTTAGTCTAAACGAAACGTCACAGTGTGCAGTTTGTTTTCCTAAATGTAATTTTGAGTTGTCGACGTTAGCAGCTTGATTAAATATGTAAAGTTTTCTGTACATTAATGTTATGGATGGAATTATATAGCTCCAATGGTTGAGCTCACACGGTTTAACTAAGGTAGGCCTATGATTAAAATATCTGAATTGTTAGGCCCAGGGTAGGTTCGACTTATCCGATGCCTAAACGTGTGAAAATCGTACAGTAGTATATAAATTATCAGTATGAATTTTAATATTTGTTATAAAATAGGATTTACATGTACTTAGAATTGGTAACTCTTCAATGACTATATATGGTAGTTGGGGTTTCGTTGCCAATGACGACATACGTTGCTTGGAGTGTTCTGTTTTGGATACGGCAGTAGTTAAAGAAATAAGACGTGCCTGAACAAGGCTAACACTCTCTTAACAATCAAAGGGGGGGGGGGGGGGACGGGGGACTGGCACAGATAGAAAATGATCCAAAACAGGATTAAGAGGGTAATGATTTAGGCCCAGAGTTATTTTTTTGAAATGGTTGGTCGACTCATTTGACTGCAAAGCCACTTATATACAGCCAATACTAGGCCTATATTCTAACTATGCATAGCATCTTCTTATAATTTAAATCCAATCTGTCGCCTACTGCATATTTAAAAATTTTAGCACAAATTCAAATATATATCAAATTCATAAAATCGAATGTCACTGAATGAATTTTTGTTTATTTGTGTGCCTCATACATCCGAAAAGTAAATTTAAAAAATGCTTCTTGAAGTGCATTCCATAAGAAGAATTGTCAAATATGTGGAGCATTCAGTTATCCATCTTCAGCTTGGAATAAAAGTCAATGAGGGTCAACAGATAGGAAATCAGATTCGACATTATAAATTCATCCTACTTATGTATACTTCAACGTACAGGGGGCAATTAACAAAATTATTAAAATGACATAGTATTGCTATGAACTCTAATAAGAACAGTGTTGTGATTAATTCAAACTTCGGGAGCCTTTGGGGACTTTGTTTTAAGGCGGTCTTCAGACACCCTATCTAATCAGCTTACATACCCTTTCTAAGTTCAGATCCTGGATCCGCCTTTTGCTTACTTGTAAATATATTTAGAATCCTTTATGTCGTCATACATGATGACGTTGCATTGTGGTTGTTTGGTGTGACATTGTGTTGTGGTTACAGTCTGGTCGAAGAGACAAGACGTGTTTTTTGAGCAAGCGAATATTTTACGACATATCTGCGATCTAAATCACAAGTAAAGTATGAAGATGAACAGTGGCGCTTATAAGAGGGTAATTACTCGTAGTACAAATTAACTTGGGGCCAACTCTTAAAAATAGCGCTAGAGAATTCAAAATGGACAGACGCAGTGTGCAACTCGGGTTTCTGGATAGCGCAACCTTTGGGATGGGGTGGGGGGTGGGGGTAATTTATCACAACCAAGCATCAGTGAAACGGCACAATATTAGACAAACACTGACATTAGTGCTTAAATACTATTCTGGTTTATTTTTGTTCTTGCCTCAATGTGCATACTTTCATGAAATTCCGCGAAATGTCACTTGTTAGTCTAAACGAAACGTCACAGTGTGCAGTTTGTTTTCCTAAATGTAATTTTGAGTTGTCGACGTTAGCAGCTTGATTAAATATGTAAAGTTTTCTGTACATTAATGTTATGGATGGAATTATATAGCTCCAATGGTTGAGCTCACACGGTTTAACTAAGGTAGGCCTATGATTAAAATATCTGAATTGTTAGGCCCAGGGTAGGTTCGACTTATCCGATGCCTAAACGTGTGAAAATCGTACAGTAGTATATAAATTATCAGTATGAATTTTAATATTTGTTATAAAATAGGATTTACATGTACTTAGAATTGGTAACTCTTCAATGACTATATATGGTAGTTGGGGTTTCGTTGCCAATGACGACATAC
>JAMZEH010000040.1:1282500-1526443 GCA_024699665.1 Ostrea denselamellosa
CTGAGTTCAACATTATTGCACATGCTATTAAGAGTACTGAATCAGATTAATTTATAGCCTGAAAGCATGAGCATGCATGTATTATATAATTGATGTACATTGTACTCTGAATACATAGGTATAAACCCGTCTTTATCTATATTACAGAAGAGAATTGATGCTGCCTGCCCTGCCTCGGAAGATGCCTCAAGTTTTTACAAGAGGCTGGGACTGGACATTTTGGCCATGTCCTACACTTCTGGGCAGTCTGAGGAGGTCTCAGTTTTTGTTTTACTTTACACTGTATAGATTTGAAAAGTAAGTCAAATTGTCCATTATTTCTCTTCATCACTTTAATCTATAGAAATGTTCTTTTTGTTGTAAGTTAAAGAGGAACAACACATTGTCATAATGGCAGACTGGAACCAAAATTGATCAATTATATATCGGCAATATATTTGTCGTCCTTTTAGATTTAAGCAGCCACGTGAAATATCATATTGAGTTAACATGTTCAACTTCCAAGGATATCTCCCACTTTTTTCTAGTGTGTTATTCCTCCTTAAACAATGAATTATTAAATTCAAATGAAGTCTTTTCATAATTGTAAACATGATTTTACTTGTTTTACAGGCTGAGCAACCAAGAAAACGTTCTGTTCCAAATACTAGGCCCACTCACGGACACGACAGAGTGGTGACAAACTGGTTAGGTACATGTCAACAGAATATGGTGTATTCCACCCTCTTTAAATCAAATCATTTCAGTTATTATTCTTAATTATCACATGCTTTTGTCTCCTTTAGTCTCAGCCCCACCAGACAGGCAGACAGTCTGTGCATCCAGCTAGAAACAGTGAAAGATCTGATTCAGTAACCACTGGTTCTGTCTATAATCCACATGATCGACCTCTTAATTACCAACAGCATTACTGTGATCCAAAGAAAGAGTTTGTGAATGGTGGCCTCAAATACCAGCATCCAAACGGATACGTGCATCATGTACATGCAAGATCCGCTGTGGTCAATTCTGGCCCCATGCACAATCAACAAGGTCTTCACCATACTCGTCCACATCCCAGGACTGGGTCAGAGAAAGTGGACAACAGAGAGCAGGCTCAGCTAGCTCTCCCTCAGCAGATAATGGTGAAAAAAGAGGTAAAGACACAAGGCAATGATGGGATATTACATGACAACAAACCCTGTCACATGATGTTAGTTACATAATTATACAGAATATCAATGCAGTCATCAACATGTATTGGTTCTCTACTTGCTTAAAATTAATTAGAGAAAAATTCTAACAATTTTCAAAGATTCTTCTTTCATAAATTTACACTCAAGAAAAAATAAAAAAAGAAAAAGAAAAGGACCTTGAATTAAAGGGGCATCCCAACCCTATTTAGGTCACCTGAGTTACTGAATCTGGACATAGTAATATATTGTGTTCTCTATATTTGTTTGATTGAAACCAGACTTGGTACACTGGTGCATCCAAAGGAATTCCCTTGGGGATCTGGGTTAGAATAGGTCCTCAGTATCCCTTGATTGTCATAAAAGGCAACTAAATGGGGCAGTCCCTCAGATGAGACTGCAAAAACTGAGGTCCAATGTCACAGCAGGTGTGGCATGATAAAGATCCCTCCCTGCTCAAAGGCCATAAGCACTGAGCTTAGGCCTAAATTTTGCAGCCCTTCACTGGCAATGGTGACATGGTGAAAGATTCTTGAGCAGGACATTAAACAATATACAACCAGCCAACATCCAAAGGAGTAGATAATTCCACTTCTATTGATTTTTAGGGTCACAAGGTCAAAGGTCAAACTGGACATAGTAAGATATTGTCTGCTCAATATGTTGACAGACACCAAACTTGGTATACCGATTCTACCTAAGGAGTATATGATGTCTATTGCTTTTGAGGTCACAAGGTCATGACTCAAATTCAATACTCATTGTTTAAGAACACTTATACTCTTTACAATCTTTTTCTTGAGCTGATTTGGAAGAATTTTTTTATTTTAATGACGATACATATATAGGAAAAGGTATCAGTTACTTTTTTCCAATTTGCACCACAGAAGGGGTGGGGGTGGGGCATACCTGTTTCTGAAACATTTTTTGTTATAAATATATTTTGTTTCTTATGCTTTTGATTTTAAGCTATGCATTTGTATATCGAGTCTTATACTTCAATATCTTCATAATTTATTCTAGCCCCAGGTCAAACCCATCAACAGATATGCTCCTCCAGATTATATAACACTAAAGTATCACCCAACACCTACTCTGGAAGACCTTGGCTTGACCAGCTATCTAGACAGTCCTCCGTCTTCTCCAAGAGCTGTTTCACCAGATCGGGATTTAGCTCATGTGTCTACCACCTCTGTTGTCTCAGACCCGCGCACAAAAAAGTCTGTCTCAGGGGCTCACCAATCCACATCAGCTTTGATTACCACAAGAATGGCAGAGAGACCCCAAGCCATCTCTGCCAGTGAAACTGTAAGTATATATGTGGACTGTAGTGCATAGGAAGGTACAAAGTAACCGAAGCTTATCTTAAATTTTGTGAACTTTAATTGTTTTGTAGACTCTGCATCTATCAAAAAATATGTAAACACAGGTGTATGTTCCAAGGCATGCTCCAAAAGGTTGGGCCCCACTTATAGAGGTGGATGTTCCAAGGAATGTTCCAAAAGGTTGGGACATTAAGGTAAGGCAATATGTATGATCAAACTCATGATGTAAACCACTATTCAATATCAAAGAATTTTAAATACATCATGTGTATTTCATCTGTTATTTTGTAAATACTGAAAACCTCCAAGAAAAAGGCCAAGTGATTGCAGAATGTGTCATTAACTTTAATATACATTAAGATATTTATTTCAATTCAAGTTTGATATTCAAATTCTTATGCCTGGATATTCAAAACCTTACAGATTTGGGTATTCTTTAAAAATCTTTATTGTTTTAAAAAGCTGCAAGCTGGTATATTCAGAATGTTGTTGTTTATATATGAAAACCTTTGTTGTTTCATATTTTTGAAAATCCTAGTACTCAATATTTTTGTTCAATTCTAAATAGTTAAATGTCATGAGAATTTCACCTGTTATTCTTACCATAGACATGCAATGGTTAATGTAGAAAATCCCACCACAGGTTGATTTGGTATTGAGTTTGCACTGAATTAAGACCTGCAGTTGCCTGAAGTGTTAATGGGTTGGAGGGGGTGGGGGGTTGGGTGTCCAGGCTCCAAATATCAAAGAGGGAATGATGCAACTTCGAAGAGAAAAAGTAATAAATCTTACCAACATTTTGGTTTTATGGTGGAACTCTTGAGTAAAGTAGTTGCATTATCCTAATATGGACTTCCAATAACGACAAACCCTCAGAGTCATTTGTCTATAAGAAACTTACCAGTGTTGCATGATCAGGAGCACAATTGTTCACACATACAACAATGTTTAAAAGATGTGCCTCAAAATTGTCCAGAAGTCAACTTTGGATATCAGCTATCATTTTCTGAGTTCTCTCTGACTAGGACATGAAATTAAATTAAAAGCTCCTAACTTGTAGCTGGGCACTTCTAGAATCTAATTGGAGCTCTAAACTGCTTCAAACCAACTGAATCTTGCACCCCAAAGTAAGCTTGAGAAAATAAGTGCTTCAGGGTTTCTTCATCACATTTAGGCAGTAGACATTTACATATATTAGTTAGGGTCACAAATTCATTAAAAAGCTCAAACTAGGAAAAGTTAGGGTCCCAGGTCAAACTATAAGTTTAGTGTCTTTATATGCCATTATTTTGGGTGTCAGCAGATTCATGGATTTTCACGAATTAACGGAGGAAACTTTAGATACTAAGTCTTTCAAGCATTATCTGTGACAATCAATTTTATTTCTATTTTTTTTAAATACAATTTTAGTTTATCGTCAGCGATGACCCCATTTTTACTATATATCATGAACTTTTACAGGATATTGTCTGTGACAATGTTATATATGTAGGCACCATGTGCCAAGTGAATGAGACACAACAGAGCATAATGCAAGCTGTTTCAGAATCAGCCTCTGCCTGACACTTTGAAAAACAAAGCGTTCGTGTCTACGTATTGTGTAATTCAATGTGATTAGGTGGATTTATATACACAAAAATGTAGATGTTCAATGCCTCAGTAGGCTGCCATTGAAAAAAATCCATACAATCACATGACAAATTATAAGGAGACTGTAAACCGAAGTTCACAGACTGCTTCTGAAATAACTAGCATGTTTCTTTATCCAGACAGTTACAAGGATTTATTATATAGTTACTTATCACAAATGCAAGTATTTTGTTGTTTTTCTTAAAAGACCTAGTATCACAAATCATTTTAATCTGTCAGTTTTAGCTCATCTGCGTCAAAGACTCAAGTGAGTTTTTCTGATCGAAAGTTGTCTTCAGCATCCTTATAAACTTTTCACATTTTCATCTTCTTCCAGAACCAATTTCAATCAAACTTTGCACGCAGTATCCTTGGGTGAAAGGGATTCAAGTTTGTGTACATGAAGGGCCATCTTCCCTTCAAAGTAATTGGGTAAGGGTCATTTAAAAATCTTCATAAGAACCACTGGGCCAGAAAAAAAAAAAAGAAAAAAAATTACTAGTATATCATGCTTCCTGATATAATGAAGATTTAAGTCTGTCCAAATATCATGCCCCCCCCCCCTCCCCGCCCCTCTCCCCCCACCCCCAGTGGTAAGGTGGGGAAAGGTTGCTTCAATAGGGCAACAAAGTTTTATATGAGAAGGTATAGGGAAAAAAAATTAAATCTTTTTCTGAAGAGCATCAGGGCTATGATTAGTCAAATAAACTTGCATGTATAGTCAGGAAGTGCAGATTCAAGTTTTTAGGTCACTTAATGAGTAAATTATTGCTGTCTATGTTTGTCCATCATTGTTAGTCAGCCATTGAGTTTCTTGTTATCTATGAGTCAAGGAACAAAATTTGTGAATTTCATTAATCCTGTCACTATGGCATCTGAGGGGTGTAGCCAAAACCATTAGAATTGTTCTGATCTACAAACGTCTTCTTCTATATTCTTGGACATCAAGGAGTGAAATTGTTGTCATGATTATAATGAGCATTGAGCCCTCTACCAAAACTGTGAAATTCATGACCCCTGGGTTTAGGTCTCAAGATAGGGCTATGTTAGTCATATATTGAAAATGCATTAGGTCTTAGAAAATCTTTTATATTTCTGAACATCAAGCAATAAAACTGTTTGCATGATTATAATGAGCAATGAGCCCTAGAGTGTCCATGTTTGTGAAATTCATGACCCAATGGTTCAGGTACCAGATTGGCCATATATAATATGTATTGAATTACAGAAGACTATATTCTTTACTGCTTAACATCAAGTAGACAAACAAATATCTTCTTGTGAACAAGCCTAACAGCTATAATTAGTCATTTTGATGAGCAAGCATCCACAGGTATGTCCACTCCAGTGTATCAGATCCTGATTCTGGAGGGCATAGAAGAGCCATGATAAAATTCACGTATCTACACAGCAAATACATTTAAAATCTTCTCAAGAATAGCAGAACTGTGATTAGACACATTGATATGTGCAAATATCCAGAAGTATTTCAAATTGAAGTTTTTTCAAATCATGACTTGGAGATTAGAGGAAGGGGGGGGAGGAAATCTCGGAAGGGACTGGATGAAGTTTTACATAACAATATACATTGTAAGAGAAATCTCACCAATTTAGAACAATCATAGAGGGTTTTAGATGTGTGTCTAAGGGGTTTCAGTGCCAAGGCGGAGCTTCAGCAGACATTATAAGTAGAAATTCAAATGTGTCAATTCTACTGATAATATAGGGAGGAAGTGCAGTGCTTGGGTTAATGGGATTATTTAGTTGTCTGTTGGTAACTTTGAATATTTTCAAATCATGCTCATTCTTTCAAACACTCATGGACAGTTTCAGCGATTGTTGCAAATTGACTTAATCCTCATGAAAACTTGCAATTAACTCTATACTGAAGGCATTTTTATGCACCCCCCAAAATTTTGGGGGAGTATATAGTCACCATCTTGTCCATCCGAGCTCATATCTCCTAAATTTTTCATTAGAAATTGATATTATTGATCACAAATGTTCCTTGAGACAAGGATTTGTGGATCAAGGTCCCTCAAGGTCATTTTGGAAAGGTCAAGGTCACTCAGAACATGTAAATGTTTTTTATTTCAACAGTTTTTGATGTAAAAAGTTCTCATCTCAAAAAACTCTCATCAGAAATTAATCATAAGTGATCACAAATGTTCTTTTGGACAGGAGATATTTGTATCAAGGTGTTATTGGGAAGGTCAATGTTACTCAAAACATATCTTATATAAGGAAAAATCAACAATTTTTTAACAGGGATTGATCATATATCACACTAGGCTCTCAGACAATGATTACTTAAGGTCATTTCAGAAAGGTCAAGGTCACTCAGAACATCACACAAATAAGTAAAGCTTATGATATGTCACTCAAAACATATCTTATATAAGGAAAAATCAACAATTTTTTAACAGGGATTGATCATATATCACACTACGCTCTCAGACAATGATCACTCAAGGTCATTTCAGAAAGGTCAAGGTCACTCAGAACATATACCTTATATAAGAAGAAAGTTCTTTATTTCAACAGTTTTTGAACAGTTATTGATGATACATCACATAAATAAATAAAGCTATCAGAAAATGTCAGTCAAGGTCATTTTGTAAAGGTCAAGGTCTCTCAAAACATATAACTTGTATATGAAAAAGTCTTTTCAACAATATTTCAGTAGTTGTGGATCTTTAGAACCAAGATCTCTCAAGGTAACTTTGTAAAGGTCATTGTTGATCAGAAACTTAATATAGGAAAAAGTTCCTTACTTCAACAGTTTTTTTGACAGATAATTGATCATATGTCACACAAATAACGTAATAGGCAAAGGACTTTCAGACAAAGGTCACTCAAGATCATTTTGTAAAGGTCACTCAACATATACCTTATTTATAAAACAAACCTTGTTGTTTCAACAGTTATTAATCATTGTGCAAGTCATTCATCATAAAATAGTTAAAATCCTGATACCATATGAAAAATAAATCCATATTTAGGAAAAGCAGGAAAGGATGTACTAAAATTATGAGTTGGTTTTGACTTGAGAACAGGTCCAAATTAGTCAAACTGTGTTAGTATTACTTATATAAAATCTTTCATCAGTATAGGCATTTTCAGGGGGCACTTAGATTTTAAGAACACATCTTGTTTTATACTGTAGATAAATATTAGAATTTAGATGTGCAGAACAGGAATTTTTTTTCTAGATTTCATAGCCCTTGGCACTAGTGACAAATCTGATTAATATGTAGGTGGCCAATAAGGCCCGTGGGCCTCTTGTTCTTCAAATTATTGACCTATCTGGGTTTAGGCTGGGGCTAGAATTGTGGATCAGATTTTGCATAATGCATGAATATCAACCAAAAATATTTTTTCAAAAGAAGGGCTAATGTGCTTCAGGTAAGTATTGTGGCCCATGGGCCTCATATTATATGTGATATAAAACTGGAAAAATATACTTTGGTCATTCTAAGTCTCAAATTGTAACTGTCAACTATGCTCAAGTGTCTGAATGTATACCCTTTTGTATATATTTGTGCAGTCAATTTCAATAAAAAAACAAAACAACATATACTGTGAATGTTATTTTTGAACATCAAGTTTGTACTTGAGAAAGTGTTTCAGATACACTAAATTCAGGTCATTGCATGGCCAGTGGTGGATCCAGAAACTTCATGACAGCAGGTCAAGGAATCTGATGCATTTGCAGAGTTTTATGATGCATTTACACACACACACACACACACACAATGGAGAATCCAGCAGACAGATGATGGGCTTACTATGTGTTGTACAAAACAGCCTGTGAAAAAATGGCCTTTCATAAAACATACAGTTCCCCTCTCCCTCTCATGCAATACTCTCATTCCATTTTGTAGAACTAAATTAGGCTAAATTCATTCTTCCCACACACTATCAAAAGAATGTTGGCTAACTGGGAAGACATCTATAGTTCCTATTGCAAATTTCCGTTCTTCCCTTGTGTCATCAGGGAATGGAATGTGTTACCCCTCCCTACTGCATCACTCAAAGCAGGTGCCCCAACACAAATTATGAAACTTACAAATTGAAAGTTTTCACTTTTAAATCTTTTACATGTGCTCTCTATGGTAATTCAAAAAGGAAAATTTATTAGGACTCATTTTCAAAGAAAAATTGTGTTGAAATGGGAAACAACAATATTTGAATGCATTTTTTAAATAACTTTAAAGGAAATGAACTTGTATGATCCCAAATGTCAAGGTTTAGATTAGAATCACCCTCAGATCTTACAATATCAAAAACTAATGTATGGAGCTCCAAATTGGTATAAACTAAAAAATACTGAAGATATTCATAATTATGCGATATCATCAATGTGTACATAAAATCAATTATTGCTCTCATCAATTCAGTTGATGCGCTCATCAATGTGGTGGAATTAGTGTTCGCGATTTAATTTGGAGATTGGTAAAAATGAAGATATCTTTAATCATTTGCAACGGTTTTGTATACAGAATGCGCTCATTGATTTTTTAAACAAGAGCTACAATTCCATTAAAGAGATTAATTCTGTTGGGTACTTATCGAATTAAGGATATTTCTAATTATATAGTTGCTCTCTCTAAAAGAATTATTGCACTCATCAATTAAATTAATGATATCATTTACCCAGTAAACACAGAAACGTTATATAAATGTTAGGAAAACATAATCTATAACGTTAAATTTGCGTGAATTTGTATGGTTTTTTTAACGTAATTATAACGTTATTAAAAAAGATGTTTTCAAAACATTAATATAACATATATACAAACATTTTGGAAAACGTTTTTTAAAATGTCGGCAAAACATTTTCATAAAATGTTATGTTAAGGAAATTTTGTATGGTTTTTTTTAACGTTATTGTATCGTTTCCTTGAAATGTTTTTACTGAACTATTTTAAAACACTGTTGGTCAAATTTTCCAACATATTCTAGGAATAAAATATAAAAAACAAATCATTTTAAAGAAATCACAAAAGTTGTTTAATTGACATATCCAACATTGCACAGCATTACATAATAAACACAAAAAATGATTTGCACATTTTTTTTTACTTCATCTGAACTTTGTGTCCTTCTCAAATTTCTTATGAGGTTTAGGGGACATGCTTTTACAAACTGTTAATTCATGTATAAATCAAAAAATGTCTAAAAACAAGTGATCTGTGAGCCAATGCTTACTAGCAGTGTCCCCGCTATGGTGTAAATACACAAAAATTCAAAGTCAATTAGAGTCAGATTTGTTTAAAAAAAAATTCCACTATAAGGCATGCCTAGATAAAGAGTGTAATAATTTCAGACTTCTAGAATGAAAATTTTGTCTAAAATTTAAGTCTATAAACTAACAGTCATAATTTGACAGGAAATTAAAACCAATACGGCAGACCTTACTAAACAATGTGTCAAAATTTCAAAAAGTCTGTGATTAATAGTTGCTGAGAAAAATATGACAGAAAATTTGTTACAGACAGAATGACACAAACACACGGACAGACAGACAGGGGTTAAACAGTATGCCCCCTCTCCTTCAGAGTGGGGGTATAATAAATGTATATTAAAAAAGACCCAAAAGAATCTAAACTGATTCATGGTATATGTAATATGCATGATGATGATCTACAAAAATGTACATTACATGCAACATTTTAAAAGTTACGTTTCAAAACTGCACACTAACTGCATGCAAATGAAATGGTCGACATGTTTGTTTTAAAAAGTCTAAAAATAACACAAGAAGTAAACTTGTTGAGAAGGGTATAATGCCATAATAATGTTCAGTTATTCTCAATCTGATTCCTCCGGAAAATCATCAACTCTTGGTCGTCTGTCTCCTTTTTTCTGCAATACATACATTAATTACCAATGGTGGTCATACAATAGGCGCATCAGTTATACAGTTATGATAACAATGCCATAAACATGTAATTCAGTACAAGTGTACATACTTTAACATAGTTGGTTCCTCCAGGTTGGTTGGGAGCAAACCTCAACACATCTAAAACTTCTCGTTTTATTGTTTCAAAAGGAATCGACTTTTTAGATGCCTTGCGCGCAGCAGCTGATAAGAAAAAGAGGTAATTGTAATGAATAGAATGTCAATATATATATGTTTGTGTGCGTAGAGACATTTATCATACAATAGAAATTTCAAATAACCATTTAGAAATATTAAATGCATGGAACATACACAAGACTATTTTGTACAGCTGGGTGCCTATAAAAGCACATTTCCCCTTCTGTCCACATCCACTGAACTGGCTCATACAGTTGTTCGTCATGATGGACCTCATAATGACCCTTGTAATTTCTCCTGCATTGCTTCCACCTTGCAGGGATGCCAATGCAATAATCTGAAATAAAATTTTACAAACATGAATTTCAAATAGAAACAAAAGGGTAACCAAGCTAAATTTAGAAATTACATTGTACAGTTATGAAAGTATAAGAGATATGCATTTTTGACATGATTACTTTTTAAGTAATTAATATTATGTTATGAGATTTTTACATCAAAGTTCAAAATGACAAGATGTCTTAATTTTTTTTAGTTTTTACATCGCTTTTTAAAAATTGTATTGCAAGTGACATTACTTTTGGATCAACCCTTGTACTTGCCAGCTTTTTTTGGGAAGAGTCATCCAGATTTTCTTGGAACTCCTCCACCTCTCTGCTGCTATTGAGTTTTTCTCCCTGTGGTAGCAATGTTTCCACAGTTCCATAGTCTGTATCCACTGTTGCTATTAGATGCGATTTTATGGCCGCAACATCTTGTTGCAGGAGATCAAGTTTAGAAATAACTGAAATTTTTAATCATGCTAGCAATAAGTATAAGAAATAAATGCTGTGAATGTGGTTTAATATTGACAAGTTCAAAATTTGACAATCTTTATGTTAAAGACAATTTTGACAAATTTATCTATCCTGTATATGATGTGAGAATTTTGACAAAATAAAAATCGCCAAAATAGTCAAAGTTAGCACATAGTCAAAATCTTCATGAAGTCAATCTCTCTCTTTCTCAAATTAATAACATTGTAAATCTATTTTTAATCATATACTTGAATTCTTGTTTTATCCATTGCATTCACAAAGATATACTACAGCTTTAAAATAAAGAATATTTATCCAGATTAAATCATTAGAGGAATGTTTGCTGACCTTGCTGAAACAAATCAGGCAGGTTTGTGGTATCTGTTAGTTCATTGGCAGCAGCTGATAAAAAGAATTAACACTTATAAATATCATTTAGGAACTTAGATCATACATGTTATATGTCATTATATGTGATTTATATATATATTATAAGATAGAATATTGGACTTCATAGGCCCCAGCATGTACCTGGAATTGGAGGAGAATTTGATGGAGCATTGCTTGACTGTCTTTGCTAAACAGTTTTTGACCGTGGTGATCTGCGTAGCGTAAGCAATTGTCTCCTCACTGTGATGGGTGTGTACGTTGTACCAGGGTTTACCGGAGATGGTGGTTCTCTTTTTTTCCCTTAAAGGCGTTAATTCACAATTAGGTCTTGATTTGCCAGGAGGGGAGACGTTTCTACCTAACAACAAAAATTAATTAAATATGTTACCAGTATACATGTATTATGCATTATTTTAACATATAGATCAATATTTTAAAAACTATTATGACTACAATACTGTAGAATATTAAACATAATAGGACATAGCAAGTACCTTGAATAGGAAGAGACTTTGAAAGGGCATTGTTAGGTGGTTTGTCCTTGTTAACAGTAGTCAAAGGTGATCTTCCAACAGGAATGGCAATCAACTGTCTTGGGGTCCTTCCACTGACATATTCTTGCACAGGAGATGGTGAGAAGGATTCATCAGCATTGGATGGTGTAATGGTCCCAGTTTTTTTCATCGGTGTTGAACATTGACGTAACTGACATTTTTTAGGAGGAGAAGGCACACATTCATCTTTAAAATAGTAAAATAAAGCACACCAGTTCATAAAAATAAGATTTAGTGCTTTTTTTAACTATAGGTAAAGTAAATATACTGTGATCTATAATAATTACATAACAGTAAGCACAAATAACATAATTACATAATCAGCTCATTACACATCATGACCCATTTAACCCCTGGTTAGGAAGACAGTACTGTAAAATGCGCATTGTCTTGCCAAATGTTACAATGGCATTGTAGCAGTATGCTGAAGACAGGCCTAAAAAACCCAGAATTCTGAAGTTGGACAGACAGACGGATAGGCAAACTGACATATGTAAAGGAAACCTACAGTCCCCACCAAGAAATCAGCCAGTAGGATTGACTTATGTCTCATAACAATTTTTGGTTAGTGCAGAAACGTTACCTTCACTGTCAATTTCCGTGTCACTCAGAAATCTTGAGGGTACTAGCTGTTTGCGCTTTTTGGACTCTCCTTCACTTTGAGTTTCCACATTTGATGTGTCCAAAGCTCTCTTGCTGTACTTTCTGGCAGTTTCATAATCCTCATAATCTGAAAAATTTCATTTAACATCCTCTCTGTTCACATTTATCACATCCATAATACCCTGAAAATTGTTTTACACACTTTACGAATGCCTTTGCAGGAGCATCACAAATGACACAAAGTAATTTCACCTCAAAATGTTCTTCGTTGATGTTGATGCCATTATTGATTAAATTGTTCAATTCAATAATTGTTTCATTTAAGAACTCTAGATTCGATGGCTTGGATGTACCCACAGTCAATGCTATGGGGAAAGGTCTAGGGGGCTTTAAATTGCATATTAGTCCAAGAACTGGCCATACAGATGTATTGGTGCTTTTAAAAAGCGGCAGTCCATCAATATTCAGTGAAAGAGTTATGGAGTTATCAATAGCCTGAATGTCTGTTTGGTTGTACTTTTTCAATGCATTATTTATCATAGTTTCCAGGCCAAAGTAAAAATAGTCCATATTGGATACCTTTATAATGTCAACTTCTCTCGGAGTTTAAGTAAAGTGCGAGAAGAACTTGGAAGGTTTGGATGCCCATTTTGCTTTAACAATTTTAAGAGGGAGTCAACTGCATTAGCTTATTTCATATGTATTGACCCAGTTTCTCAATGGTTCCATTATGTCTGTTGATTCACCATCACTACCCATACTTATTACTTCATCACTGGAAATAACTAGTTCAAAATTTAGATCTATTACACCTGATTCTTTTTCAGATGATTGATCAATATTTGACAGGCGGTTTTCTGTATTTTGTCTATCAATGCTAGAATTGACATTTAGTGTTTGATTAGAAGTTTGAGGTACCGGTACATGTGTTTCAGAATCAGATTCAAATTGATCCTGATGTTGATGCACACGCATGCGCTTATTTGAAATCCATTGCTTGTTATATAAACGTCTCTTTTTATGCTTTTCATCTGGATCCATAATCCCAAATCTTACTAAAATATAGAACAATTTTGGCATAATCCATTATTTAAAACCAAATTTTAATGACAATCATAGATTGTGTTTATGTTACCTAGTTGAACCAATTTTTCAAAATAAAGATTTCTTAATCATGTTAATCTGACTAAATATATACTTAATTTTTTTTCTACATACAAATTGTTTTGATGGCATCCATTAATATTTATTTTATATTCTACTGTTATGATAATTCATTTCACAGTGAAAAAGATTTTAAATCAAACTAACAATACTCTAAAGATGCATACAATTAAAATAGTTTACAAAAATGTTCATTAGATAAAAACTATCATATAAAACACAGAATCATACCGGGGTAATAGAAATTCGAAATCGAGAACTACTTTCTACTCGAGATGCATTAATTTACTACTTTCATAGGGATGAGGTACTCAGTACAATTTAGCTGCAGAACTGTAGCTCTCGGTGTGAAAAAAAAATGGATAGATGACCAGGAAGCTTTGGTTCCATTCATACAAAAAACTGTATAATTTTATTCTAGTTTCTCCCCAGACTCGATTTTTACTTAATTTTACCCAATTCCATATGATTTATGCCAAAAAATTTTCAAGTTTATGCACTATCAAAATCAGCTGTTTACTTGATTCAAACTTACTTTTTAACACCCTCACCAGCCTTGTAAAACTAACAGGGTGCGATCCCGTTGACAGCGAGAATCGCCATTTTAAAATGTAAACAAACTTGAACTGTTTCAATTCACATGGATGGGAAGGATGTTGGAAAAAGTAAGTATGAAGCAAGTAAACAGCTGATATCGATAGCATATTGTCTGGAATATTTATTGGTACTGTCAGATCATTTTTACAGACTCTTTTTTGCAAAACATGAATATATAAAAAAAAAAAAATTAGCAAAAAAATTGAACCATCGTAAATTTGAAGTTTTTTTGTATGGGTGGAACTGTTGCTCCACGGTCGTCCATCCAATTTTTAATATTTCAAACTGGGAGCGTTCGCCATTTTTTTTCCTGCGTAGCACCTGGTGCTCTGATAACGCCGTTAAAACATTGTATTTTGGGATCACTGACCATAATTAGTCAAGCATTAATTGTAGCTACCGCATGACTACTCGCCCATAATAAACAATGCATACACATTTTAAAGGACATGACATTGAACCTGAATGTGAATAAAACTGCTTCAAATTAAGCCCACCTTCGCACTTCGTCGATTGTTCGAGAAAGTAAGTTGTCTATTACCAATCAATAAAACCTAATCTGAATGGTTATAAAATTTCCGAATTGATTACGGACATGTAATTTGGGGGAGGGGGGGGGGGGGGGGGGGGGGGACACATGCACACACAGAAGAAAAAAATATTTTATCAATATTTTACTTGGCTTTTTCAATTTTTGACATACAATTTATATCTTAAAATGGTATATATAATATATTACAACTGTTTATTTTAACATAATTACAACTGTTTATATCAACATAATTCGCGAATCGCCGCATCTTATGCATTGACCAATCAGAAGATGTTATGACGTAGACTAGAGCGTAATCAAATATTGGTTATATTAATAACATTTCAGTGATGTTCATGTTGTAAAATGTATTGTAAATAGTTCACATCCTAAGTACACTTAAAAAATCATAATGGAGGATAATATTAAATAATATATGTGCATCGTTCAGACGAAGATCCTGATTTTTTTTCCAAATGGGAGGGGGGGGGGGGGGGGGGGGGGTGCAAACCTTTTCAGTAAATCGAACCCAGAATACAATACCGGTATATTGTGTTTTGTTTTTTTTATTTGCAAAATTTCCAGCACCCCTTCCCAATGATTCACGCATTTCACAAAATGAAGAAAAAAAAATCGTCTATAAAACGTTTTAAAATCAATTTTTAAAAAATGTTTTTGATATGATTGTTCTTATATTTCTAACAATGTTAATGTAACGTTTCAAAAACATTTTTAAAAATGTTTTAGTTTTCATTTGCAAAATGTTTGTATTATCGTTTTTACAATGTTATAAAAACAAGAATAAAATGTTTTCATTGCGTTATAAAAACGTTTGGATGGAAATGTTCTCTAAAAACCTTTTTAGAACCAGAATACAATGTTATGAAAACGTTATGTGCTACCTGGGTAATTCAATGGAGGAAAGCTATGATTCAGTTGTATCAGTGAATCAATTATTACATGCATTAATTGAATTGATGTCTGCAATAATTGAATTATTGCTCTCTTGAACTGAATTGTTGTGTGCATCAATTCAGTTGTTGATATGATCAATTTAGTTGTTGATATCATCAATTCAGTTGAAGAGGACAATTCAGCAGAATATTAATGCTATAAAAAAAACACCAATGCACCCAATAATTCAGACTTCAGCCTTTGGGGGCTTCGTTTCAAGGCGGTCTTCAGACATCTTGTCTAATCAAATTGCATACCCCTTCAAACTACAGATCCTGGATCCGCCCTTGAGCTTACTTGAAAATATATTTAGAATCCTTTGTGTCGTCATACATGATGACGTTGCATTGTGGTTGTTTGGTCTGACGTTGCGTTGTGGTTACAGTCTGGTCGAAGAGACAAGACGTGTTTTTTGAGCAAGCGAATATTTTACGACATATCTGCGATCTAAATCACAAGTAAAGTATGAAGATGAACAGTGGCGCTTATAAGAGGGTAATTACTTGTAGTACAAATTAACTTGGGGCCAACTCTTAAAAATAGCGCTAGAGAATTCAAAATGGACAGACGCAGTGTGCAACTCGGGTTTCTGGATAGCGCAACCTTTGGGATGGGGTGAGGGGTGGGGGTAATTTATCACAACCAAGCATCATTGAAACGGCACAATATTAGACAAACACTGACATTAGTGCTTAAATACTATTCTGGTTTATTTTTCTTCTTGCCTCAATGTGCATACTTTCATGAAATTCCGCGAAATGTCACTTGTTAGTCTAAACGAAACGTCACAGTGTGCAGTTTGTTTTCCTAAATGTAATTTTGAGTTGTCGACGTTAGCAGCTTGATTAAATATGTAAAGTTTTCTGTACATTAATGTTATGGATGGAATTATATAGCTCCAATGGTTGAGCTCACACGGTTTAACTAAGGTAGGCCTATGGTTAAAATAGATGAATTGTTAGGCCCAGGGTAGGTTCGACTTATCCGATGCCTAAACGTGTGAAAATCGTACAGTAGTATATAAATTATCAGTATGAATTTTAATATTTGTTCTAAAATAGGATTTACATGTACTTAGAATTGGTAACTCTTCAATGACTATATATGGTAGTTGGGGTTTCGTTGCCAATGACGACATACGTTGCTTGGAGTGTTCTGTTTTGGATACGGCAGTAGTTAAAGAAATAAGACGTGCCTGAACAAGGCTAACACTCTCTTAACAATCAAAGGGGGGGGGGGGGGGGGGGGGGGACTGGCACAGATAGAAAATGATCCAAAACAGGATTAAGAGGGTAATGATTTAGGCCCAGAGTTTTTTTTTGAAATGGTTGGTCGACTCATTTGACTGCAAAGCCACTTATATACAGCCAATACTAGGCCTATATTCTAACTATGCATAGCATCTTCTTATAATTTAAATCCATTCTGTCCCCTACTGCATATTTAAAAATTTTAGCTCCAATTCAAATATATATGAAATATATATATCTATATATATATATATATATATATATATATCAAATTCATAAAATCGAATGTCACTGAATGAATTTTGTTTATTTGTGTGCCTCATACATCCGAAAAGTAAATTTAAAAAATGCTTCTTGAAGTGCATTCCATAAGAAGAATTGTCAAATATGTGGAGCATTCAGTTATCCATCTTCAGCTTGGAATAAAAGTCAATGAGGGTCAACAGATAGGAAATCAGATTCGACATTATGAATTCATCCTACTTATGTATACTTCAACGTACATGGGGCAATTAACAAAATTATTAAAATGACATAGTATTGCTATGAACTCTAATAAGAACAGTGTTGTGATTAATTCAAACTTCGGGAGCCTTTGGGGACTTTGTTTTAAGGCGGTCTTCAGACACCCTATCTAATCAGCTTACATACCCTTTCTAAGTTCAGATCCTGGATCCGCCTTTTGCTTACTTGTAAATATATTTAGAATCCTTTATGTCGTCATACATGATGACGTTGCATTGTGGTTGTTTGGTGTGACATTGTGTTGTGGTTACAGTCTGGTCGAAGAGACAAGACGTGTTTTTTGAGCAAGCGAATATTTTACGACATATCTGCGATCTAAATCACAAGTAAAGTATGAAGATGAACAGTGGCGCTTATAAGAGGGTAATTACTCGTAGTACAAATTAACTTGGGGCCAACTCTTAAAAATAGCGCTAGAGAATTCAAAATGGACAGACGCAGTGTGCAACTCGGGTTTCTGGATAGCGCAACCTTTGGGATGGGGTGGGGGGTGGGGGTAATTTATCACAACCAAGCATCAGTGAAACGGCACAATATTAGACAAACACTGACATTAGTGCTTAAATACTATTCTGGTTTATTTTTCTTCTTGCCTCAATGTGCATACTTTCATGAAATTCCGCGAAATGTCACTTGTTAGTCTAAACGAAACGTCACAGTGTGCAGTTTGTTTTCCTAAATGTAATTTTGAGTTGTCGACGTTAGCAGCTTGATTAAATATGTAAAGTTTTCTGTACATTAATGTTATGGATGGAATTATATAGCTCCAATGGTTGAGCTCACACGGTTTAACTAAGGTAGGCCTATGGTTAAAATAGATGAATTGTTAGGTTCGACTTATCCGATGCCTAAACGTGTGAAAATCGTACAGTAGTATATAAATTATCAGTATGAATTTTAATATTTGTTCTAAAATAGGATTTACATGTACTTAGAATTGGTAACTCTTCAATGACTATATATGGTAGTTAGGGTTTCGTTGCCAATGACGACATACGTTGCTTGGAGTGTTCTGTTTTGGATACGGCAGTAGTTAGAGAAATAAGACGTGCCTGAACAAGGCTAACACTCTCTTAACAATCATAGGGGGAGGTGGGGGGGGGGGGGGGCACTGGCACAGATAGAAAATGATCCAAAACAGGATTAAGAGGGTAATGATTTAGGCCCAGAGTTATTTTTTTGAAATGGTTGGTCGACTCATTTGACTGCAAAGCCACTTATATACAGCCAATACTAGGCTTATATTCTAACTATGCATAGCATCTTCTTATAATTTAAATCCATTCTGTCACCTACTGCATATTTAAAAATTTTAGCACAAATTTTAATTCAAATATATATGAAATAATTTGATTTAGCTATTTGAAACCTTTTATCGAATTCATAAAATCGAATGCCACTAAATGAAATTCTTCTTTTTATCTGTGTGCCTCATACATCCGAAAAGTAAATTTAAAAAATGCTTCTTGAAGTGCATTCCATAGGAAGAATTGTCAAATATGTGGAGCATTCAGTTATCCTATCTACAGCTTGGAATAAAAGTCAATGAGGGTCAACAGATAGGAAATCAGATTCCACATTATAAAGTCATCATACTTATTTATACTTCAAGATACATCACTCTGTGTGTGTATATGTATATATATATATATATATATGGAAAATTTTCTTTTAGAACTTTAATCTATACTGTAAGATCGCTATAAGAATTTGCCTGCTGTTAGCTCTTTCTCAAAAATGAATGATTGAACTCACAATCTAGATCAGTAATAGAGAGGTGCTCTGACATCATGTCAGCTAATTGCTGTATATATATATAGATATAGATACATGTCAGGTTTTGGGTGGAATCAGATACTCCAATCCCACAAATTTCATTCATTAAATCATAATGATATTCTAGCTGAGTTCAACATTATTGCACATGCTATTAAGAGTACTGAATCAGATTAATTTATAGCCTGAAAGCATGAGCATGCATGTATTATATAATTGATGTACATTGTACTCTGAATACATAGGTATAAACCCGTCTTTATCTATATTACAGAAGAGAATTGATGCTGCCTGCCCTGCCTCGGAAGATGCCTCAAGTTTTTACAAGAGGCTGGGACTGGACATTTTGGCCATGTCCTACACTTCTGGGCAGTCTGAGGAGGTCTCAGTTTTTGTTTTACTTTACACTGTATAGATTTGAAAAGTAAGTCAAATTGTCCATTATTTCTCTTCATCACTTTAATCTATAGAAATGTTCTTTTTGTTGTAAGTTAAAGAGGAACAACACATTGTCATAATGGCAGACTGGAACCAAAATTGATCAATTATATATCGGCAATATATTTGTCGTCCTTTTAGATATAAGCAGCCACGTGAAATATCATATTGAGTTAACATGTTCAACTTCCAAGGATATCTCCCACTTTTTTCTAGTGTGTTATTCCTCCTTAAACAATGAATTATTAAATTCAAATGAAGTCTTTTCATAATTGTAAACATGATTTTACTTGTTTTACAGGCTGAGCAACCAAGAAAACGTTCTGTTCCAAATACTAGGCCCACTCACGGACACGACAGAGTGGTGACAAACTGGGTAGGTACATGTCAACAGAATATGGTGTATTCCACCCTCTTTAAATCAAATCATTTCAGTTATTATTCTTAATTATCACATGCTTTTGTCTCCTTTAGTCTCAGCCCCACCAGACAGGCAGACAGTCTGTGCATCCAGCTAGAAACAGTGAAAGATCTGATTCAGTAACAACTGGTTCTGTCTATAATCCACATGATCGACCTCTTAATTACCAACAGCATTACTGTGATCCAAAGAAAGAGTTTGTGAATGGTGGCCTCAAATACCAGCATCCAAACGGATACGTGCATCATGTACATGCAAGATCCGCTGTGGTCAATTCTGGCCCCATGCACAATCAACAAGGTCTTCACCATACTTGTCCACATCCCAGGACTGGGTCAGAGAAAGTGGACAACAGAGAGCAGGCTCAGCTAGCTCTCCCTCAGCAGATAATGGTGAAAAAAGAGGTAAAGACACAAGGCAATGATGGGATATTACATGACAACAAACCCTGTCACATGATGTTAGTTACATAATTATACAGAATATCAATGCAGTCATCAACATGTATTGGTTCTCTACTTGCTTAAAATTAATTAGAGAAAAATTCTAACAATTTTCAAAGATTCTTCTTTCATAAATTTACACTCAAGAAAAAATAAAAAAAGAAAAAGAAAAGGACCTTGAATTAAAGGGGCATCCCAACCCTATTTAGGTCACCTGAGTTACTGAATCTGGACATAGTAATATATTGTGTTCTCTATATTTGTTTGATTGAAACCAGACTTGGTACACTGGTGCATCCAAAGGAATTCCCTTGGGGATCTGGGTTAGAATAGGTCCTCAGTATCCCTTGATTGTCATAAAAGGCAACTAAATGGGGCAGTCCCTCAGATGAGACTGCAAAAACTGAGGTCCAATGTCACAGCAGGTGTGGCATGATAAAGATCCCTCCCTGCTCAAAGGTCATAAGCACTGAGCTTAGGCCTAAATTTTGCAGCCCTTCACTGGCAATGGTGACATGGTGAAAGATTCTTGAGCAGGACATTAAACAATATACAACCAGCCAACATCCAAAGGAGTAGATAATTCCACTTCTATTGATTTTTAGGGTCACAAGGTCAAAGGTCAAACTGGACATAGTAAGATATTGTCTGCTCAATATGTTGACAGACACCAAACTTGGTATACCGATTCTACCTAAGGAGTATATGATGTCTATTGCTTTTGAGGTCACAAGGTCATGACTCAAATTCAATACTCATTGTTTAAGAACACTTATACTCTTTACAATCTTTTTCTTGAGCTGATTTGGAAGAATTTTTTTATTTTAATGACGATACATATATAGGAAAAGGTATCAGTTACTTTTTTCCAATTTGCACCACAGAAGGGGTGGGGGTGGGGCATACCTGTTTCTGAAACATTTTTTGTTATAAATATATTTTTGTTTCTTATGCTTTTGCTTTTAAGCTATGCATTTGTATATCGAGTCTTATACTTCAATATCTTCATAATTTATTCTAGCCCCAGGTCAAACCCATCAACAGATATGCTCCTCCAGATTATATAACACTAAAGTATCACCCAACACCTACTCTGGAAGACCTTGGCTTGACCAGCTATCTAGACAGTCCTCCGTCTTCTCCAAGAGCTGTTTCACCAGATCGGGATTTAGCTCATGTGTCTACCACCTCTGTTGTCTCAGACCCGCGCACAAAAAAGTCTGTCTCAGGGGCTCACCAATCCACATCAGCTTTGATTACCACAAGAATGGCAGAGAGACCCCAAGCCATCTCTGCCAGTGAAACTGTAAGTATATATGTGGACTGTAGTGCATAGGAAGGTACTAAGTAACCGAAGCTTATCTTAAATTTTGTGAACTTTAATTGTTTTGTAGACTCTGCATTTATCAAAAAATATGTAAACACAGGTGTATGTTCCAAGGCATGCTCCAAAAGGTTGGGCCCCACTTATAGAGGTGGATGTTCCAAGGAATGTTCCAAAAGGTTGGGACATTAAGGTAAGGCAATATGTATGATCAAACTCATGATGTAAACCACTATTCAATATCAAAGAATTTTAAATACATCATGTGTATTTCATCTGTTATTTTGTAAATACTGAAAACCTCCAAGAAAAAGGCCAAGTGATTGCAGAATGTGTCATTAACTTTAATATACATTAAGATATTTATTTCAATTCAAGTTTGATATTCAAATTCTTATGCCTGGATATTCAAAACCTTACAGATTTGGGTATTCTTTAAAAATCTTTATTGTTTTAAAAAGCTGCAAGCTGGTATATTCAGAATGTTGTTGTTTATTTATGAAAACCTTTGTTGTTTCATATTTTTGAAAATCCTAGTACTCAATATTTTTGTTCAATTCTAAATAGTTAAATGTCATGAGAATTTCACCTGTTATTCTTACCATAGACATGCAATGGTTAATGTAGAAAATCCCACCACAGGTTGATTTGGTATTGAGTTTGCACTGAATTAAGACCTGCAGTTGCCTGAAGTGTTAATGGGTTGGAGGGGGTGGGGGGTTGGGTGTCCAGGCTCCAAATATCAAAGAGGGAATGATGCAACTTCGAAGAGAAAAAGTAATAAATCTTACCAACATTTTGGTTTTATGGTGGAACTCTTGAGTAAAGTAGTTGCATTATCCTAATATGGACTTCCAATAACGACAAACCCTCAGAGTCATTTGTCTATAAGAAACTTACCAGTGTTGCATGATCAGGAGCACAATTGTTCACACATACAACAATGTTTAAAAGATGTGCCTCAAAATTGTCCAGAAGTCAACTTTGGATATCAGCTATCATTTTCTGAGTTCTCTCTGACTAGGACATGAAATTAAATTAAAAGCTCCTAACTTGTAGCTGGGCACTTCTAGAATCTAATTGGAGCTCTAAACTGCTTCAAACCAACTGAATCTTGCACCCCAAAGTAAGCTTGAGAAAATAAGTGCTTCAGGGTTTCTTCATCACATTTAGGCATTAGACATTTACATATATTAGTTAGGGTCACAAATTCATTAAAAAGCTCAAACTAGGAAAAGTTAGGGTCCCAGGTCAAACTATAAGTTTAGTGTCTTTATATGCCATTATTTTGGGTGTCAGCAGATTCATGGATTTTCACGAATTAACGGAGGAAACTTTAGATACTAAGTCTTTCAAGCATTATCTGTGACAATCAATTTTATTTCTATTTTTTTTAAATACAATTTTAGTTTATCGTCAGCGATGACCCCATTTTTACTATATATCATGAACTTTTACAGGATATTGTCTGTGACAATGTTATATATGTAGGCACCATGTGCCAAGTGAATGAGACACAACAGAGCATAATGCAAGCTGTTTCAGAATCAGCCTCTGCCTGACACTTTGAAAAACAAAGCGTTCGTGTCTACGTATTGTGTAATTCAATGTGATTAGGTGGATTTATATACACAAAAATGTAGATGTTCAATGCCTCAGTAGGCTGCCATTGAAAAAAATCCATACAATCACATGACAAATTATAAGGAGACTGTAAACCGAAGTTCACAGACTGCTTCTGAAATAACTAGCATGTTTCTTTATCCAGACAGTTACAAGGATTTATTATATAGTTACTTATCACAAATGCAAGTATTTTGTTGTTTTTCTTAAAAGACCTAGTATCACAAATCATTTTAATCTGTCAGTTTTAGCTCATCTGCGTCAAAGACTCAAGTGAGTTTTTCTGATCGAAAGTTGTCTTCAGCATCCTTATAAACTTTTCACATTTTCATCTTCTTCCAGAACCAATTTCAATCAAACTTTGCACGCAGTATCCTTGGGTGAAAGGGATTCAAGTTTGTGTACATGAAGGGCCATCTTCCCTTCAAAGTAATTGGGTAAGGGTCATTTAAAAATCTTCATAAGAACCACTGGGCCAGAAAAAAAAAAAAAGAAAAAAAATTACTAGTATATCATGCTTCCTGATATAATGAAGATTTAAGTCTGTCCAAAAATCATGCCCCCCCCTCCCCGCCCCTCTCCCCCCACCCCCAGTGGTAAGGTGGGGAAAGGTTGCTTCAATAGGGCAACAAAGTTTTATATGAGAAGGTATAGGGAAAAAAAATTAAATCTTTTTCTGAAGAGCATCAGGGCTATGATTAGTCAAATAAACTTGCATGTATTGTCAGGAAGTGCAGATTCAAGTTTTTAGGTCACTTAATGAGTAAATTATTGCTGTCTATGTTTGTCCATCATTGTTAGTCAGCCATTGAGTTTCTTGTTATCTATGAGTCAAGGAACAAAATTTGTGAATTTCATTAATCCTGTCACTATGGCATCTGAGGGGTGTAGCCAAAACCATTAGAATTGTTCTGATCTACAAACGTCTTCTTCTATATTCTTGGACATCAAGGAGTGAAATTGTTGTCATGATTATAATGAGCATTGAGCCCTCTACCAAAACTGTGAAATTCATGACCCCTGGGTTTAGGTCTCAAGATAGGGCTATGTTAGTCATATATTGAAAATGCATTAGGTCTTAGAAAATCTTTTATATTTCTGAACATCAAGCAATAAAACTGTTTGCATGATTATAATGACCAATGAACCCTAGAGTGTCCATGTTTGTGAAATTCATGACCCAATGGTTCAGGTACCAGATTGGCCATATATAATATGTATTGAATTACAGAAGACTATATTCTTTACTGCTTAACATCAAGTAGACAAACAAATATCTTCTTGTGAACAAGCCTAACAGCTATAATTAGTCATTTTGATGAGCAAGCATCCACTCCAGTGTATCAGATCCTGATTCTGGAGGGCATAGAAGAGCCATGATAAAATTCACGTATCTACACAGCAAATACATTTAAAATCTTCTCAAGAATAGAAGAACTGTGATTAGACACATTGATATGTGCAAATATCCAGAAGTATTTCAAATTGAAGTTTTTTCAAATCATGACTTGGAGATTAGAGGAAGGGGGGGGGGGGGGGGGGGGGGGGGGGGGGAGGAAATCTCGGAAGGGACTGGATGAAGTTTTACATAACAATATACATTGTAAGAGAAATCTCACCAATTTAGAACAATCATAGAGGGTTTTAGATGTGTGTCTAAGGGGTTTCAGTGCCAAGGCGGAGCTTCAGCAGACATTATAAGTAGAAATTCAAATGTGTCAATTCTACTGATAATATAGGGAGGAAGTGCAGTGCTTGGGTTAATGGGATTATTTAGTTGTCTGTTGGTAACTTTGAATATTTTCAAATCATGCTCATTCTTTCAAACACTCATGGACAGTTTCAGCGATTGTTGCAAATTGACTTAATCCTCATGAAAACTTGCAATTAACTCTATACTGAAGGCATTTTTATGCACCCCCCAAAATTTTGGGGGAGTATATAGTCACCATCTTGTCCATCCGAGCTCATATCTCCTAAATTTTTCATTAGAAATTGATATTATTGATCACAAATGTTCCTTGAGACAAGGATTTGTGGATCAAGGTCCCTCAAGGTCATTTTGGAAAGGTCAAGGTCACTCAGAACATGTAAATGTTTTTTATTTCAACAGTTTTTGATGTAAAAAGTTCTCATCTCGAAAAACTCTCATCAGAAATTAATCATAAGTGATCACAAATGTTCTTTTGGACAGGAGATATTTGTATCAAGGTGTTATTGGGAAGGTCAATGTTACTCAAAACATATCTTATATAAGGAAAAATCAACAATTTTTTAACAGGGATTGATCATATATCACACTAGGCTCTCAGACAATGATTACTTAAGGTCATTTCAGAAAGGTCAAGGTCACTCAGAACATCACACAAATAAGTAAAGCTTATGATATGTCACTCAAAACATATCTTATATAAGGAAAAATCAACAATTTTTTAACAGGGATTGATCATATATCACACTACGCTCTCAGACAATGATCACTCAAGGTCATTTCAGAAAGGTCAAGGTCACTCAGAACATATACCTTATATAAGAAGAAAGTTCTTTATTTCAACAGTTTTTGAACAGTTATTGATGATACATCACATAAATAAATAAAGCTATCAGAAAATGTCAGTCAAGGTCATTTTGTAAAGGTCAAGGTCTCTCAAAACATATAACTTGTATATGAAAAAGTCTTTTCAACAATATTTCAGTAGTTGTGGATCTTTAGAACCAAGATCTCTCAAGGTAACTTTGTAAAGGTCATTGTTGATCAGAAACTTAATATAGGAAAAAGTTCCTTACTTCAACAGTTTTTTTGACAGATAATTGATCATATGTCACACAAATAACGTAATAGGCAAAGGACTTTCAGACAAAGGTCACTCAAGATCATTTTGTAAAGGTCACTCAACATATACCTTATTTATAAAACAAACCTTGTTGTTTCAACAGTTATTAATCATTGTGCAAGTCATTCATCATAAAATAGTTAAAATCCTGATACCATATGAAAAATAAATCCATATTTAGGAAAAGCAGGAAAGGATGTACTAAAATTATGAGTTGGTTTTGACTTGAGAACAGGTCCAAATTAGTCAAACTGTGTTAGTATTACTTATATAAAATCTTTCATCAGTATAGGCATTTTCAGGGGGCACTTAGATTTTAAGAACACATCTTGTTTTATACTGTAGATAAATATTAGAATTTAGATGTGCAGAACAGGAATTTTTTTTCTAGATTTCATAGCCCTTGGCACTAGTGACAAATCTGATTAATATGTAGGTGGCCAATAAGGCCCGTGGGCCTCTTGTTCTTCAAATTATTGACCTATCTGGGTTTAGGCTGGGGCTAGAATTGTGGATCAGATTTTGCATAATGCATGAATATCAACCAAAAATATTTTTTCAAAAGAAGGGCTAATGTGCTTCAGGTAAGTATTGTGGCCCATGGGCCTCATATTATATGTGATATAAAACTGGAAAAATATACTTTGGTCATTCTAAGTCTCAAATTGTAACTGTCAACTATGCTCAAGTGTCTGAATGTATACCCTTTTGTATATATTTGTGCAGTCAATTTCAATAAAAAAACAAAACAACATATACTGTGAATGTTATTTTTGAACATCAAGTTTGTACTTGAGAAAGTGTTTCAGATACACTAAATTCAGGTCATTGCATGGCCAGTGGTGGATCCAGAAACTTCATGACAGCAGGTCAAGGAATCTGATGCATTTGCAGAGTTTTATGATGCATTTACACACACACACACACACACACAATGGAGAATCCAGCAGACAGATGATGGGCTTACTATGTGTTGTACAAAACAGCCTGTGAAAAAATGGCCTTTCATAAAACATACAGTTCCCCTCTCCCTCTCATGCAATACTCTCATTCCATTTTGTAGAACTAAATTAGGCTAAATTCATTCTTCCCACACACTATCAAAAGAATGTTGGCTAACTGGGAAGACATCTATAGTTCCTATTGCAAATTTCCGTTCTTCCCTTGTGTCATCAGGGAATGGAATGTGTTACCCCTCCCTACTGCATCACTCAAAGCAGGTGCCCCAACACAAATTATGAAACTTACAAATTGAAAGTTTTCACTTTTAAATCTTTTACATGTGCTCTCTATGGTAATTCAAAAAGGAACATTTATTAGGACTCATTTTCAAAGAAAAATTGTGTTGAAATGGGAAACAACAATATTTGAATGCATTTTTTAAATAACTTTAAAGGAAATGAACTTGTATGATCCCAAATGTCAAGGTTTAGATTAGAATCACCCTCAGATCTTACAATATCAAAAACTAATGTATGGAGCTCCAAATTGGTATAAACTAAAAAATACTGAAGATATTCATAATTATGCGATATCATCAATGTGTACATAAAATCAATTATTGCTCTCATCAATTCAGTTGATGCGCTCATCAATGTGGTGGAATTAGTGTTCGCGATTTAATTTGGAGATTGGTAAAAATGAAGATATCTTTAATCATTTGCAACGGTTTTGTATACAGAATGCGCTCATTGATTTTTTAAACAAGAGCTACAATTCCATTAAAGAGATTAATTCTGTTGGGTACTTATCGAATTAAGGATATTTCTAATTATATAGTTGCTCTCTCTAAAAGAATTATTGCACTCATCAATTAAATTAATGATATCATTTACCCAGTAAACACAGAAACGTTACATAAATGTTAGGAAAACATAATCTATAACGTTAAATTTGCGTGAATTTGTATGGTTTTTTTTAACGTAATTATAACGTTATTAAAAAAGATGTTTTCAAAACATTAATATAACATATATACAAACATTTTGGAAAACGTTTTTTAAAATGTCGGCAAAACATTTTCATAAAATGTTATGTTAAGGAAATTTTGTATGGTTTTTTTAACGTTATTGTATCGTTTCCTTGAAATGTTTTTACTGAACTATTTTAAAACACTGTTGGTCAAATTTTCCAACATATTCTAGGAATAAAATATAAAAAACAAATCATTTTAAAGAAATCACAAAAGTTGTTTAATTGACATATCCAACATTGCACAGCATTACATAATAAACACAAAAAATGATTTGCACATTTTTTTTTACTTCATCTGAACTTTGTGTCCTTCTCAAATTTCTTATGAGGTTTAGGGGACATGCTTTTACAAACTGTTAATTCATGTATAAATCAAAAAATGTCTAAAAACAAGTGATCTGTGAGCCAATGCTTACTAGCAGTGTCCCCGCTATGGTGTAAATACACAAAAATTCAAAGTCAATTAGAGTCAGATTTGTTTAAAAAAAAATTCCACTATAAGGCATGCCTAGATAAAGAGTGTAATAATTTCAGACTTCTAGAATGAAAATTTTGTCTAAAATTTAAGTCTATAAACTAACAGTCATAATTTGACAGGAAATTAAAACCAATACGGCAGACCTTACTAAACAATGTGTCAAAATTTCAAAAAGTCTGTGATTAATAGTTGCTGAGAAAAATATGACAGAAAATTTGTTACAGACAGAATGACACAAACACACGGACAGACAGACAGGGGTTAAACAGTATGCCCCCTCTCCTTCAGAGTGGGGGTATAATAAATGTATATTAAAAAAGACCCAAAAGAATCTAAACTGATTCATGGTATATGTAATATGCATGATGATGATCTACAAAAATGTACATTACATGCAACATTTTAAAAGTTACGTTTCAAAACTGCACACTAACTGCATGCAAATGAAATGGTCGACATGTTTGTTTTAAAAAGTCTAAAAATAACACAAGAAGTAAACTTGTTGAGAAGGGTATAATGCCATAATAATGTTCAGTTATTCTCAATCTGATTCCTCCGGAAAATCATCAACTCTTGGTCGTCTGTCTCCTTTTTTCTGCAATACATACATTAATTACCAATGGTGGTCATACAATAGGCGCATCAGTTATACAGTTATGATAACAATGCCATAAACATGTAATTCAGTACAAGTGTACATACTTTAACATAGTTGGTTCCTCCAGGTTGGTTGGGAGCAAACCTCAACACATCTAAAACTTCTCGTTTTATTGTTTCAAAAGGAATCGACTTTTTAGATGCCTTGCGCGCAGCAGCTGATAAGAAAAAGAGGTAATTGTAATGAATAGAATGTCAATATATATATGTTTGTGTGCGTAGAGACATTTATCATACAATAGAAATTTCAAATAACCATTTAGAAATATTAAATGCATGGAACATACACAAGACTATTTTGTACAGCTGGGTGCCTATAAAAGCACATTTCCCCTTCTGTCCACATCCACTGAACTGGCTCATACAGTTGTTCGTCATGATGGACCTCATAATGACCCTTGTAATTTCTCCTGCATTGCTTCCACCTTGCAGGGATGCCAATGCAATAATCTGAAATAAAATTTTACAAACATGAATTTCAAATAGAAACAAAAGGGTAACCAAGCTAAATTTAGAAATTACATTGTACAGTTATGAAAGTATAAGAGATATGCATTTTTGACATGATTACTTTTTAAGTAATTAATATTATGTTATGAGATTTTTACATCAAAGTTCAAAATGACAAGATGTCTTAATTTTTTTTAGTTTTTACATCGCTTTTTAAAAATTGTATTGCAAGTGACATTACTTTTGGATCAACCCTTGTACTTGCCAGCTTTTTTTGGGAAGAGTCATCCAGATTTTCTTGGAACTCCTCCACCTCTCTGCTGCTATTGAGTTTTTCTCCCTGTGGTAGCAATGTTTCCACAGTTCCATAGTCTGTATCCACTGTTGCTATTAGATGCGATTTTATGGCCGCAACATCTTGTTGCAGGAGATCAAGTTTAGAAATAACTGAAATTTTTAATCATGCTAGCAATAAGTATAAGAAATAAATGCTGTGAATGTGGTTTAATATTGACAAGTTCAAAATTTGACAATCTTTATGTTAAAGACAATTTTGACAAATTTATCTATCCTGTATATGATGTGAGAATTTTGACAAAATAAAAATCGCCAAAATAGTCAAAGTTAGCACATAGTCAAAATCTTCATGAAGTCAATCTCTCTCTTTCTCAAATTAATAACATTGTAAATCTATTTTTAATCATATACTTGAATTCTTGTTTTATCCATTGCATTCACAAAGATATACTACAGCTTTAAAATAAAGAATATTTATCCAGATTAAATCATTAGAGGAATGTTTGCTGACCTTGCTGAAACAAATCAGGCAGGTTTGTGGTATCTGTTAGTTCATTGGCAGCAGCTGATAAAAAGAATTAACACTTATAAATATCATTTAGGAACTTAGATCATACATGTTATATGTCATTATATGTGATTTATATATATATTATAAGATAGAATATTGGACTTCATAGGCCCCAGCATGTACCTGGAATTGGAGGAGAATTTGATGGAGCATTGCTTGACTGTCTTTGCTAAACAGTTTTTGACCGTGGTGATCTGCGTAGCGTAAGCAATTGTCTCCTCACTGTGATGGGTGTGTACGTTGTACCAGGGTTTACCGGAGATGGTGGTTCTCTTTTTTTCCCTTAAAGGCGTTAATTCACAATTAGGTCTTGATTTGCCAGGAGGGGAGACGTTTCTACCTAACAACAAAAATTAATTAAATATGTTACCAGTATACATGTATTATGCATTATTTTAACATATAGATCAATATTTTAAAAACTATTATGACTACAATACTGTAGAATATTAAACATAATAGGACATAGCAAGTACCTTGAATAGGAAGAGACTTTGAAAGGGCATTGTTAGGTGGTTTGTCCTTGTTAACAGTAGTCAAAGGTGATCTTCCAACAGGAATGGCAATCAACTGTCTTGGGGTCCTTCCACTGACATATTCTTGCACAGGAGATGGTGAGAAGGATTCATCAGCATTGGATGGTGTAATGGTCCCAGTTTTTTTCATCGGTGTTGAACATTGACGTAACTGACATTTTTTAGGAGGAGAAGGCACACATTCATCTTTAAAATAGTAAAATAAAGCACACCAGTTCATAAAAATAAGATTTAGTGCTTTTTTTAACTATAGGTAAAGTAAATATACTGTGATCTATAATAATTACATAACAGTAAGCACAAATAACATAATTACATAATCAGCTCATTACACATCATGACCCATTTAACCCCTGGTTAGGAAGACAGTACTGTAAAATGCGCATTGTCTTGCCAAATGTTACAATGGCATTGTAGCAGTATGCTGAAGACAGGCCTAAAAAACCCAGAATTCTGAAGTTGGACAGACAGACGGATAGGCAAACTGACATATGTAAAGGAAACCTACAGTCCCCACCAAGAAATCAGCCAGTAGGATTGACTTATGTCTCATAACAATTTTTGGTTAGTGCAGAAACGTTACCTTCACTGTCAATTTCCGTGTCACTCAGAAATCTTGAGGGTACTAGCTGTTTGCGCTTTTTGGACTCTCCTTCACTTTGAGTTTCCACATTTGATGTGTCCAAAGCTCTCTTGCTGTACTTTCTGGCAGTTTCATAATCCTCATAATCTGAAAAATTTCATTTAACATCCTCTCTGTTCACATTTATCACATCCATAATACCCTGAAAATTGTTTTACACACTTTACGAATGCCTTTGCAGGAGCATCACAAATGACACAAAGTAATTTCACCTCAAAATGTTCTTCGTTGATGTTGATGCCATTATTGATTAAATTGTTCAATTCAATAATTGTTTCATTTAAGAACTCTAGATTCGATGGCTTGGATGTACCCACAGTCAATGCTATGGGGAAAGGTCTAGGGGGCTTTAAATTGCATATTAGTCCAAGAACTGGCCATACAGATGTATTGGTGCTTTTAAAAAGCGGCAGTCCATCAATATTCAGTGAAAGAGTTATGGAGTTATCAATAGCCTGAATGTCTGTTTGGTTGTACTTTTTCAATGCATTATTTATCATAGTTTCCAGGCCAAAGTAAAAATAGTCCATATTGGATACCTTTATAATGTCAACTTCTCTCGGAGTTTAAGTAAAGTGCGAGAAGAACTTGGAAGGTTTGGATGCCCATTTTGCTTTAACAATTTTAAGAGGGAGTCAACTGCATTAGCTTATTTCATATGTATTGACCCAGTTTCTCAATGGTTCCATTATGTCTGTTGATTCACCATCACTACCCATACTTATTACTTCATCACTGGAAATAACTAGTTCAAAATTTAGATCTATTACACCTGATTCTTTTTCAGATGATTGATCAATATTTGACAGGCGGTTTTCTGTATTTTGTCTATCAATGCTAGAATTGACATTTAGTGTTTGATTAGAAGTTTGAGGTACCGGTACATGTGTTTCAGAATCAGATTCAAATTGATCCTGATGTTGATGCACACGCATGCGCTTATTTGAAATCCATTGCTTGTTATATAAACGTCTCTTTTTATGCTTTTCATCTGGATCCATAATCCCAAATCTTACTAAAATATAGAACAATTTTGGCATAATCCATTATTTAAAACCAAATTTTAATGACAATCATAGATTGTGTTTATGTTACCTAGTTGAACCAATTTTTCAAAATAAAGATTTCTTAATCATGTTAATCTGACTAAATATATACTTAATTTTTTTTCTACATACAAATTGTTTTGATGGCATCCATTAATATTTATTTTATATTCTACTGTTATGATAATTCATTTCACAGTGAAAAAGATTTTAAATCAAACTAACAATACTCTAAAGATGCATACAATTAAAATAGTTTACAAAAATGTTCATTAGATAAAAACTATCATATAAAACACAGAATCATACCGGGGTAATAGAAATTCGAAATCGAGAACTACTTTCTACTCGAGATGCATTAATTTACTACTTTCATAGGGATGAGGTACTCAGTACAATTTAGCTGCAGAACTGTAGCTCTCGGTGTGAAAAAAAAAATGGATAGATGACCAGGAAGCTTTGGTTCCATTCATACAAAAAACTGTATAATTTTATTCTAGTTTCTCCCCAGACTCGATTTTTACTTAATTTTACCCAATTCCATATGATTTATGCCAAAAAAATTTCAAGTTTATGCACTATCAAAATCAGCTGTTTACTTGATTCAAACTTACTTTTTAACACCCTCACCAGCCTTGTAAAACTAACAGGGTGCGATCCCGTTGACAGCGAGAATCGCCATTTTAAAATGTAAACAAACTTGAACTGTTTCAATTCACATGGATGGGAAGGATGTTGGAAAAAGTAAGTATGAAGCAAGTAAACAGCTGATATCGATAGCATATTGTCTGGAATATTTATTGGTACTGTCAGATCATTTTTACAGACTCTTTTTTGCAAAACATGAATATATAAAAAAAAAAAATTAGCAAAAAAATTGAACCATCGTAAATTTGAAGTTTTTTTGTATGGGTGGAACTGTTGCTCCACGGTCGTCCATCCAATTTTTAATATTTCAAACTGGGAGCGTTCGCCATTTTTTTTCCTGCGTAGCACCTGGTGCTCTGATAACGCCGTTAAAACATTGTATTTTGGGATCACTGACCATAATTAGTCAAGCATTAATTGTAGCTACCGCATGACTACTCGCCCATAATAAACAATGCATACACATTTTAAAGGACATGACATTGAACCTGAATGTGAATAAAACTGCTTCAAATTAAGCCCACCTTCGCACTTCGTCGATTGTTCGAGAAAGGAAGTTGTCTATTACCAATCAATAAAACCTAATCTGAATGGTTATAAAATTTCCGAATTGATTACGGACATGTAATTTGGGGGGGGGGGGGGGGGGGGGGGGGGGGGGGGGGGGGGGGGGGGGGGGACACATGCACACACAGAAGAAAAAAATATTTTATCAATATTTTACTTGGCTTTTTCAATTTTTGACATACAATTTATATCTTAAAATGGTATATATAATATATTACAACTGTTTATTTTAACATAATTACAACTGTTTATATCAACATAATTCGCGAATCGCCGCATCTTATGCATTGACCAATCAGAAGATGTTATGACGTAGACTAGAGCGTAATCAAATATTGGTTATATTAATAACATTTCAGTGATGTTCATGTTGTAAAATGTATTGTAAATAGTTCACATCCTAAGTACACTTAAAAAATCATAATGGAGGATAATATTAAATAATATATGTGCATCGTTCAGACGAAGATCCTGATTTTTTTTCCAAATGGGAGGGGGGGGGGGGTGCAAACCTTTTCAGTAAATCGAACCCAGAATACAATACCGGTATATTGTGTTTTGTTTTTTTTATTTGCAAAATTTCCAGCACCCCTTCCCAATGATTCACGCATTTCACAAAATGAAGAAAAAAAAATCGTCTATAAAACGTTTTAAAATCAATTTTTAAAAAATGTTTTTGATATGATTGTTCTTATATTTCTAACAATGTTAATGTAACGTTTCAAAAACATTTTTAAAAATGTTTTAGTTTTCATTTGCAAAATGTTTGTATTATCGTTTTTACAATGTTATAAAAACAAGAATAAAATGTTTTCATTGCGTTATAAAAACGTTTGGATGGAAATGTTCTCTAAAAACCTTTTTAGAACCAGAATACAATGTTATGAAAACGTTATGTGCTACCTGGGTAATTCAATGGAGGAAAGCTATGATTCAGTTGTATCAGTGAATCAATTATTACATGCATTAATTGAATTGATGTCTGCAATAATTGAATTATTGCTCTCTTGAACTGAATTGTTGTGTGCATCAATTCAGTTGTTGATATGATCAATTTAGTTGTTGATATCATCAATTCAGTTGAAGAGGACAATTCAGCAGAATATTAATGCTATAAAAAAAACACCAATGCACCCAATAATTCAGACTTCAGCCATTGGGGGCTTCGTTTCAAGGCGGTCTTCAGACATCTTGTCTAATCAAATTGCATACCCCTTCAAACTACAGATCCTGGATCCGCCCTTGAGCTTACTTGAAAATATATTTAGAATCCTTTGTGTCGTCATACATGATGACGTTGCATTGTGGTTGTTTGGTCTGACGTTGTGTTGTGGTTACAGTCTGGTCGAAGAGACAAGACGTGTTTTTTGAGCAAGCGAATATTTTACGACATATCTGCGATCTAAATCACAAGTAAAGTATGAAGATGAACAGTGGCGCTTATAAGAGGGTAATTACTCGTAGTACAAATTAACTTGGGGCCAACTCTTAAAAATAGCGCTAGAGAATTCAAAATGGACAGACGCAGTGTGCAACTCGGGTTTCTGGATAGGGCAACCTTTGGGATGGGGTGGGGGGTGGGGGTAATTTATCACAACCAAGCATCAGTGAAACGGCACAATATTAGACAAACACTGACATTAGTGCTTAAATACTATTCTGGTTTATTTTTCTTCTTGCATCAATGTGCATACTTTCATGAAATTCCGCGAAATGTCACTTGTTAGTCTAAACGAAACGTCACAGTGTGCAGTTTGTTTTCCTAAATGTAATTTTGAGTTGTCGACGTTAGCAGCTTGATTAAATATGTAAAGTTTTCTGTACATTAATGTTATGGATGGAATTATATAGCTCCAATGGTTGAGCTCACACGGTTTAACTAAGGTAGGCCTATGGTTAAAATAGATGAATTGTTAGGCCCAGGGTAGGTTCGACTTATCCGATGCCTAAACGTGTGAAAATCGTACAGTAGTATATAAATTATCAGTATGAATTTTAATATTTGTTATAAAATAGGATTTACATGTACTTAGAATTGGTAACTCTTCAATGACTATATATGGTAGTTGGGGTTTCGTTGCCAATGACGACATACGTTGCTTGGAGTGTTCTGTTTTGGATACGGCAGTAGTTAAAGAAATAAGACGTGCCTGAACAAGGCTAACACTCTCTTAACAATCAAAGGGGGGGGGGGGGGGGGGGGGGACTGGCACAGATAGAAAATGATCCAAAACAGGATTAAGAGGGTAATGATTTAGGCCCAGAGTTATTTTTTTGAAATGGTTGGTCGACTCATTTGACTGCAAAGCCACTTATATACAGCCAATACTAGGCCTATATTCTAACTATGCATAGCATCTTCTTATAATTTAAATCCATTCTGTCGCCTACTGCATATTTAAAAATTTTAGCTCCAATTCAAATATATATCAAATTCATAAAATCGAATGTCACTGAATGAATTTTTGTTTATTTGTGTGCCTCATACATCCGAAAAGTAAATTTAAAAAATGCTTCTTGAAGTGCATTCCATAAGAAGAATTGTCAAATATGTGGAGCATTCAGTTATCCATCTTCAGCTTGGAATAAAAGTCAATGAGGGTCAACAGATAGGAAATCAGATTCGACATTATGAATTCATCCTACTTATGTATACTTCAACGTACATGGGGCAATTAACAAAATTATTAAAATGACATAGTATTGCTATGAACTCTAATAAGAACAGTGTTGTGATTAATTCAAACTTCGGGAGCCTTTGGGGACTTTGTTTTAAGGCGGTCTTCAGACACCCTATCTAATCAGCTTACATACCCTTTCTAAGTTCAGATCCTGGATCCGCCTTTTGCTTACTTGTAAATATATTTAGAATCCTTTATGTCGTCATACATGATGACGTTGCATTGTGGTTGTTTGGTGTGACATTGTGTTGTGGTTACAGTCTGGTCGAAGAGACAAGACGTGTTTTTTGAGCAAGCGAATATTTTACGACATATCTGCGATCTAAATCACAAGTAAAGTATGAAGATGAACAGTGGCGCTTATAAGAGGGTAATTACTCGTAGTACAAATTAACTTGGGGCCAACTCTTAAAAATAGCGCTAGAGAATTCAAAATGGACAGACGCAGTGTGCAACTCGGGTTTCTGGATAGGGCAACCTTTGGGATGGGGTGGGGGGGTGGGGGTAATTTATCACAACCAAGCATCAGTGAAACGGCACAATATTAGACAAACACTGACATTAGTGCTTAAATACTATTCTGGTTTATTTTTCTTCTTGCATCAATGTGCATACTTTCATGAAATTCCGCGAAATGTCACTTGTTAGTCTAAACGAAACGTCACAGTGTGCAGTTTGTTTTCCTAAATGTAATTTTGAGTTGTCGACGTTAGCAGCTTGATTAAATATGTAAAGTTTTCTGTACATTAATGTTATGGATGGAATTATATAGCTCCAATGGTTGAGCTCACACGGTTTAACTAAGGTAGGCCTATGGTTAAAATAGATGAATTGTTAGGCCCAGGGTAGGTTCGACTTATCCGATGCCTAAACGTGTGAAAATCGTACAGTAGTATATAAATTATCAGTATGAATTTTAATATTTGTTATAAAATAGGATTTACATGTACTTAGAATTGGTAACTCTTCAATGACTATATATGGTAGTTGGGGTTTCGTTGCCAATGACGACATACGTTGCTTGGAGTGTTCTGTTTTGGATACGGCAGTAGTTAAAGAAATAAGACGTGGCTGAACAAGGCTAACACTCTCTTAACAATCAAAGGGGGGGGGGGGACTGGCACAGATAGAAAATGATCCAAAACAGGATTAAGAGGGTAATGATTTAGGCCCAGAGTTTTTTTTTGAAATGGTTGGTCGACTCATTTGACTGCAAAGCCACTTATATACAGCCAATACTAGGCCTATATTCTAACTATGCATAGCATCTTCTTATAATTTAAATCCATTCTGTCCCCTACTGCATATTTAAAAATTTTAGCTCCAATTCAAATATATATGAAATATATATATATATATATATATATATATATATATATATATATATCAAATTCATAAAATCGAATGTCACTGAATGAATTTTGTTTATTTGTGTGCCTCATACATCCGAAAAGTAAATTTAAAAAATGCTTCTTGAAGTGCATTCCATAAGAAGAATTGTCAAATATGTGGAGCATTCAGTTATCCACCTTCAGCTTGGAATAAAAGTCAATGAGGGTCAACAGATAGGAAATCAGATTCGACATTATGAATTCATCCTACTTATGTATACTTCAACGTACATGGGGCAATTAACAAAATTATTAAAATGACATAGTATTGCTATGAACTCTAATAAGAACAGTGTTGTGATTAATTCAAACTTCGGGAGCCTTTGGGGACTTTGTTTTAAGGCGGTCTTCAGACACCCTATCTAATCAGCTTACATACCCTTTCTAAGTTCAGATCCTGGATCCGCCTTTTGCTTACTTGTAAATATATTTAGAATCCTTTATGTCGTCATACATGATGACGTTGCATTGTGGTTGTTTGGTGTGACATTGTGTTGTGGTTACAGTCTGGTCGAAGAGACAAGACGTGTTTTTTGAGCAAGCGAATATTTTACGACATATCTGCGATCTAAATCACAAGTAAAGTATGAAGATGAACAGTGGCGCTTATAAGAGGGTAATTACTCGTAGTACAAATTAACTTGGGGCCAACTCTTAAAAATAGCGCTAGAGAATTCAAAATGGACAGACGCAGTGTGCAACTCGGGTTTCTGGATAGGGCAACCTTTGGGATGGGGTGGGGGGTGGGGGTAATTTATCACAACCAAGCATCAGTGAAACGGCACAATATTAGACAAACACTGACATTAGTGCTTAAATACTATTCTGGTTTATTTTTCTTCTTGCATCAATGTGCATACTTTCATGAAATTCCGCGAAATGTCACTTGTTAGTCTAAACGAAACGTCACAGTGTGCAGTTTGTTTTCCTAAATGTAATTTTGAGTTGTCGACGTTAGCAGCTTGATTAAATATGTAAAGTTTTCTGTACATTAATGTTATGGATGGAATTATATAGCTCCAATGGTTGAGCTCACACGGTTTAACTAAGGTAGGCCTATGGTTAAAATAGATGAATTGTTAGGCCCAGGGTAGGTTCGACTTATCCGATGCCTAAACGTGTGAAAATCGTACAGTAGTATATAAATTATCAGTATGAATTTTAATATTTGTTATAAAATAGGATTTACATGTACTTAGAATTGGTAACTCTTCAATGACTATATATGGTAGTTGGGGTTTCGTTGCCAATGACGACATACGTTGCTTGGAGTGTTCTGTTTTGGATACGGCAGTAGTTAAAGAAATAAGACGTGCCTGAACAAGGCTAACACTCTCTTAACAATCAAAGGGGGGGGGGGGGACTGGCACAGATAGAAAATGATCCAAAACAGGATTAAGAGGGTAATGATTTAGGCCCAGAGTTATTTTTTTGAAATGGTTGGTCGACTCATTTGACTGCAAAGCCACTTATATACAGCCAATACTAGGCCTATATTCTAACTATGCATAGCATCTTCTTATAATTTAAATCCAATCTGTCGCCTACTGCATATTTAAAAATTTTAGCTCCAATTCAAATATATATCAAATTCATAAAATCGAATGTCACTGAATGAATTTTTGTTTATTTGTGTGCCTCATACATCCGAAAAGTAAATTTAAAAAATGCTTCTTGAAGTGCATTCCATAAGAAGAATTGTCAAATATGTGGAGCATTCAGTTATCCATCTTCAGCTTGGAATAAAAGTCAATGAGGGTCAACAGATAGGAAATCAGATTCGACATTATGAATTCATCCTACTTATGTATACTTCAACGTACATGGGGCAATTAACAAAATTATTAAAATGACATAGTATTGCTATGAACTCTAATAAGAACAGTGTTGTGATTAATTCAAACTTCGGGAGCCTTTGGGGACTTTGTTTTAAGGCGGTCTTCAGACACCCTATCTAATCAGCTTACATACCCTTTCTAAGTTCAGATCCTGGATCCGCCTTTTGCTTACTTGTAAATATATTTAGAATCCTTTATGTCGTCATACATGATGACGTTGCATTGTGGTTGTTTGGTGTGACATTGTGTTGTGGTTACAGTCTGGTCGAAGAGACAAGACGTGTTTTTTGAGCAAGCGAATATTTTACGACATATCTGCGATCTAAATCACAAGTAAAGTATGAAGATGAACAGTGGCGCTTATAAGAGGGTAATTACTCGTAGTACAAATTAACTTGGGGCCAACTCTTAAAAATAGCGCTAGAGAATTCAAAATGGACAGACGCAGTGTGCAACTCGGGTTTCTGGATAGCGCAACCTTTGGGATGGGGTGGGGGGTGGGGGTAATTTATCACAACCAAGCATCAGTGAAACGGCACAATATTAGACAAACACTGACATTAGTGCTTAAATACTATTCTGGTTTATTTTTCTTCTTGCATCAATGTGCATACTTTCATGAAATTCCGCGAAATGTCACTTGTTAGTCTAAACGAAACGTCACAGTGTGCAGTTTGTTTTCCTAAATGTAATTTTGAGTTGTCGACGTTAGCAGCTTGATTAAATATGTAAAGTTTTCTGTACATTAATGTTATGGATGGAATTATATAGCTCCAATGGTTGAGCTCACACGGTTTAACTAAGGTAGGCCTATGGTTAAAATAGATGAATTGTTAGGCCCAGGGTAGGTTCGACTTATCCGATGCCTAAACGTGTGAAAATCGTACAGTAGTATATAAATTATCAGTATGAATTTTAATATTTGTTATAAAATAGGATTTACATGTACTTAGAATTGGTAACTCTTCAATGACTATATATGGTAGTTGGGGTTTCGTTGCCAATGACGACATACGTTGCTTGGAGTGTTCTGTTTTGGATACGGCAGTAGTTAAAGAAATAAGACGTGCCTGAACAAGGCTAACACTCTCTTAACAATCAAAGGGGGGGGGGGGGACTGGCACAGATAGAAAATGATCCAAAACAGGATTAAGAGGGTAATGATTTAGGCCCAGAGTTTTTTTTTGAAATGGTTGGTCGACTCATTTGACTGCAAAGCCACTTATATACAGCCAATACTAGGCCTATATTCTAACTATGCATAGCATCTTCTTATAATTTAAATCCATTCTGTCCCCTACTGCATATTTAAAAATTTTAGCACAAATTCAAATATATATCAAATTCATAAAATCGAATGTCACTGAATGAATTTTTGTTTATTTGTGTGCCTCATACATCCGAAAAGTAAATTTAAAAAATGCTTCTTGAAGTGCATTCCATAAGAAGAATTGTCAAATATGTGGAGCATTCAGTTATCCATCTTCAGCTTGGAATAAAAGTCAATGAGGGTCAACAGATAGGAAATCAGATTCGACATTATAAATTCATCCTACTTATGTATACTTCAACGTACAGGGGGCAATTAACAAAATTATTAAAATGACATAGTATTGCTATGAACTCTAATAAGAACAGTGTTGTGATTAATTCAAACTTCGGGAGCCTTTGGGGACTTTGTTTTAAGGCGGTCTTCAGACACCCTATCTAATCAGCTTACATACCCTTTCTAAGTTCAGATCCTGGATCCGCCTTTTGCTTACTTGTAAATATATTTAGAATCCTTTATGTCGTCATACATGATGACGTTGCATTGTGGTTGTTTGGTGTGACATTGTGTTGTGGTTACAGTCTGGTCGAAGAGACAAGACGTGTTTTTTGAGCAAGCGAATATTTTACGACATATCTGCGATCTAAATCACAAGTAAAGTATGAAGATGAACAGTGGCGCTTATAAGAGGGTAATTACTCGTAGTACAAATTAACTTGGGGCCAACTCTTAAAAATAGCGCTAGAGAATTCAAAATGGACAGACGCAGTGTGCAACTCGGGTTTCTGGATAGGGCAACCTTTGGGATGGGGTGGGGGGTGGGGGTAATTTATCACAACCAAGCATCAGTGAAACGGCACAATATTAGACAAACACTGACATTAGTGCTTAAATACTATTCTGGTTTATTTTTCTTCTTGCATCAATGTGCATACTTTCATGAAATTCCGCGAAATGTCACTTGTTAGTCTAAACGAAACGTCACAGTGTGCAGTTTGTTTTCCTAAATGTAATTTTGAGTTGTCGACGTTAGCAGCTTGATTAAATATGTAAAGTTTTCTGTACATTAATGTTATGGATGGAATTATATAGCTCCAATGGTTGAGCTCACATGGTTTAACTAAGGTAGGCCTATGGTTAAAATAGATGAATTGTTAGGCCCAGGGTAGGTTCGACTTATCCGATGCCTAAACGTGTGAAAATCGTACAGTAGTATATAAATTATCAGTATGAATTTTAATATTTGTTATAAAATAGGATTTACATGTACTTAGAATTGGTAACTCTTCAATGACTATATATGGTAGTTGGGGTTTCGTTGCCAATGACGACATACGTTGCTTGGAGTGTTCTGTTTTGGATACGGCAGTAGTTAAAGAAATAAGACGTGCCTGAACAAGGCTAACACTCTCTTAACAATCAAAGGGGGGGGGGGGGGGGGGGGGGACTGGCACAGATAGAAAATGATCCAAAACAGGATTAAGAGGGTAATGATTTAGGCCCAGAGTTATTTTTTTGAAATGGTTGGTCGACTCATTTGACTGCAAAGCCACTTATATACAGCCAATACTAGGCCTATATTCTAACTATGCATAGCATCTTCTTATAATTTAAATCCATTCTGTCCCCTACTGCATATTTAAAAATTTTAGCTCCAATTCAAATATATATGAAATATATATATATATATATATATATATATATATATATATATATATCAAATTCATAAAATCGAATGTCACTGAATGAATTTTGTTTATTTGTGTGCCTCATACATCCGAAAAGTAAATTTAAAGAATGCTTCTTGAAGTGCATTCCATAAGAAGAATTGTCAAATATGTGGAGCATTCAGTTATCCACCTTCAGCTTGGAATAAAAGTCAATGAGGGTCAACAGATAGGAAATCAGATTCGACATTATGAATTCATCCTACTTATGTATACTTCAACGTACATGGGGCAATTAACAAAATTATTAAAATGACATAGTATTGCTATGAACTCTAATAAGAACAGTGTTGTGATTAATTCAAACTTCGGGAGCCTTTGGGGACTTTGTTTTAAGGCGGTCTTCAGACACCCTATCTAATCAGCTTACATACCCTTTCTAAGTTCAGATCCTGGATCCGCCTTTTGCTTACTTGTAAATATATTTAGAATCCTTTATGTCGTCATACATGATGACGTTGCATTGTGGTTGTTTGGTGTGACATTGTGTTGTGGTTACAGTCTGGTCGAAGAGACAAGACGTGTTTTTTGAGCAAGCGAATATTTTACGACATATCTGCGATCTAAATCACAAGTAAAGTATGAAGATGAACAGTGGCGCTTATAAGAGGGTAATTACTCGTAGTACAAATTAACTTGGGGCCAACTCTTAAAAATAGCGCTAGAGAATTCAAAATGGACAGACGCAGTGTGCAACTCGGGTTTCTGGATAGGGCAACCTTTGGGATGGGGTGGGGGGTGGGGGTAATTTATCACAACCAAGCATCAGTGAAACGGCACAATATTAGACAAACACTGACATTAGTGCTTAAATACTATTCTGGTTTATTTTTCTTCTTGCCTCAATGTGCATACTTTCATGAAATTCCGCGAAATGTCACTTGTTAGTCTAAACGAAACGTCACAGTGTGCAGTTTGTTTTCCTAAATGTAATTTTGAGTTGTCGACGTTAGCAGCTTGATTAAATATGTAAAATTTTCTGTACATTAATGTTATGGATGGAATTATATAGCTCCAATGGTTGAGCTCACACGGTTTAACTAAGGTAGGCCTATGATTAAAATAGATGAATTGTTAGGCCCAGGGTAGGTTCGACTTATCCGATGCCTAAACGTGTGAAAATCGTACAGTAGTATATAAATTATCAGTATGAATTTTAATATTTGTTATAAAATAGGATTTACATGTACTTAGAATTGGTAACTCTTCAATGACTATATATGGTAGTTGGGGTTTCGTTGCCAATGACGACATACGTTGCTTGGAGTGTTCTGTTTTGGATACGGCAGTAGTTAAAGAAATAAGACGTGCCTGAACAAGGCTAACACTCTCTTAACAATCAAAGGGGGGGGGGGGGGGGGACTGGCACAGATAGAAAATGATCCAAAACAGGATTAAGAGGGTAATGATTTAGGCCCAGAGTTATTTTTTTGAAATGGTTGGTCGACTCATTTGACTGCAAAGCCACTTATATACAGCCAATACTAGGCCTATATTCTAACTATGCATAGCATCTTCTTATAATTTAAATCCATTCTGTCCCCTACTGCATATTTAAAAATTTTAGCTCCAATTCAAATATATATGAAATATATATATATATATATATATATATATATATATATATATCAAATTCATAAAATCGAATGTCACTGAATGAATTTTGTTTATTTGTGTGCCTCATACATCCGAAAAGTAAATTTAAAGAATGCTTCTTGAAGTGCATTCCATAAGAAGAATTGTCAAATATGTGGAGCATTCAGTTATCCACCTTCAGCTTGGAATAAAAGTCAATGAGGGTCAACAGATAGGAAATCAGATTCGACATTATGAATTCATCCTACTTATGTATACTTCAACGTACATGGGGCAATTAACAAAATTATCAAAATGACATAGTATTGCTATGAACTCTAATAAGAACAGTGTTGTGATTAATTCAAACTTCGGGAGCCTTTGGGGACTTTGTTTTAAGGCGGTCTTCAGACACCCTATCTAATCAGCTTACATACCCTTTCTAAGTTCAGATCCTGGATCCGCCTTTTGCTTACTTGTAAATATATTTAGAATCCTTTATGTCGTCATACATGATGACGTTGCATTGTGGTTGTTTGGTGTGACATTGTGTTGTGGTTACAGTCTGGTCGAAGAGACAAGACGTGTTTTTTGAGCAAGCGAATATTTTACGACATATCTGCGATCTAAATCACAAGTAAAGTATGAAGATGAACAGTGGCGCTTATAAGAGGGTAATTACTCGTAGTACAAATTAACTTGGGGCCAACTCTTAAAAATAGCGCTAGAGAATTCAAAATGGACAGACGCAGTGTGCAACTCGGGTTTCTGGATAGGGCAACCTTTGGGATGGGGTGGGGGGTGGGGGTAATTTATCACAACCAAGCATCAGTGAAACGGCACAATATTAGACAAACACTGACATTAGTGCTTAAATACTATTCTGGTTTATTTTTCTTCTTGCATCAATGTGCATACTTTCATGAAATTCCGCGAAATGTCACTTGTTAGTCTAAACGAAACGTCACAGTGTGCAGTTTGTTTTCCTAAATGTAATTTTGAGTTGTCGACGTTAGCAGCTTGATTAAATATGTAAAGTTTTCTGTACATTAATGTTATGGATGGAATTATATAGCTCCAATGGTTGAGCTCACACGGTTTAACTAAGGTAGGCCTATGGTTAAAATAGCTGAATTGTTAGGCCCAGGGTAGGTTCGACTTATCCGATGCCTAAACGTGTGAAAATCGTACAGTAGTATATAAATTATCAGTATGAATTTTAATATTTGTTATAAAATAGGATTTACATGTACTTAGAATTGGTAACTCTTCAATGACTATATATGGTAGTTGGGGTTTCGTTGCCAATGACGACATACGTTGCTTGGAGTGTTCTGTTTTGGATACGGCAGTAGTTAAAGAAATAAGACGTGCCTGAACAAGGCTAACACTCTCTTAACAATCAAAGGGGGGGGGGGACTGGCACAGATAGAAAATGATCCAAAACAGGATTAAGAGGGTAATGATTTAGGCCCAGAGTTATTTTTTTGAAATGGTTGGTCGACTCATTTGACTGCAAAGCCACTTATATACAGCCAATACTAGGCCTATATTCTAACTATGCATAGCATCTTCTTATAATTTAAATCCAATCTGTCGCCTACTGCATATTTAAAAATTTTAGCACAAATTCAAATATATATCAAATTCATAAAATCGAATGTCACTGAATGAATTTTTGTTTATTTGTGTGCCTCATACATCCGAAAAGTAAATTTAAAAAATGCTTCTTGAAGTGCATTCCATAAGAAGAATTGTCAAATATGTGGAGCATTCAGTTATCCATCTTCAGCTTGGAATAAAAGTCAATGAGGGTCAACAGATAGGAAATCAGATTCGACATTATAAATTCATCCTACTTATGTATACTTCAACGTACAGGGGGCAATTAACAAAATTATTAAAATGACATAGTATTGCTATAAGAACAGTGTTGTGATTAATTCAAACTTCGGGAGCCTTTGGGGACTTTGTTTTAAGGCGGTCTTCAGACACCCTATCTAATCAGCTTACATACCCTTTCTAAGTTCAGATCCTGGATCCGCCTTTTGCTTACTTGTAAATATATTTAGAATCCTTTATGTCGTCATACATGATGACGTTGCATTGTGGTTGTTTGGTGTGACATTGTGTTGTGGTTACAGTCTGGTCGAAGAGACAAGACGTGTTTTTTGAGCAAGCGAATATTTTACGACATATCTGCGATCTAAATCACAAGTAAAGTATGAAGATGAACAGTGGCGCTTATAAGAGGGTAATTACTCGTAGTACAAATTAACTTGGGGCCAACTCTTAAAAATAGCGCTAGAGAATTCAAAATGGACAGACGCAGTGTGCAACTCGGGTTTCTGGATAGGGCAACCTTTGGGATGGGGTGGGGGGTGGGGGTAATTTATCACAACCAAGCATCAGTGAAACGGCACAATATTAGACAAACACTGACATTAGTGCTTAAATACTATTCTGGTTTATTTTTCTTCTTGCCTCAATGTGCATACTTTCATGAAATTCCGCGAAATGTCACTTGTTAGTCTAAACGAAACGTCACAGTGTGCAGTTTGTTTTCCTAAATGTAATTTTGAGTTGTCGACGTTAGCAGCTTGATTAAATATGTAAAGTTTTCTGTACATTAATGTTATGGATGGAATTATATAGCTCCAATGGTTGAGCTCACACGGTTTAACTAAGGTAGGCCTATGATTAAAATAGATGAATTGTTAGGCCCAGGGTAGGTTCGACTTATCCGATGCCTAAACGTGTGAAAATCGTACAGTAGTATATAAATTATCAGTATGAATTTTAATATTTGTTATAAAATAGGATTTACATGTACTTAGAATTGGTAACTCTTCAATGACTATATATGGTAGTTGGGGTTTCGTTGCCAATGACGACATACGTTGCTTGGAGTGTTCTGTTTTGGATACGGCAGTAGTTAAAGAAATAAGACGTGCCTGAACAAGGCTAACACTCTCTTAACAATCAAAGGGGGGGGGGGGGGGGGGTGGGACTGGCACAGATAGAAAATGATCCAAAACAGGATTAAGAGGGTAATGATTTAGGCCCAGAGTTTTTTTTTGAAATGGTTGGTCGACTCATTTGACTGCAAAGCCACTTATATACAGCCAATACTAGGCCTATATTCTAACTATGCATAGCATCTTCTTATAATTTAAATCCATTCTGTCCCCTACTGCATATTTAAAAATTTTAGCTCCAATTCAAATATATATGAAATATATATATATATATATATATATATATATATATATATATATATATATATCAAATTCATAAAATCGAATGTCACTGAATGAATTTTGTTTATTTGTGTGCCTCATACATCCGAAAAGTAAATTTAAAGAATGCTTCTTGAAGTGCATTCCATAAGAAGAATTGTCAAATATGTGGAGCATTCAGTTATCCACCTTCAGCTTGGAATAAAAGTCAATGAGGGTCAACAGATAGGAAATCAGATTCGACATTATGAATTCATCCTACTTATGTATACTTCAACGTACATGGGGCAATTAACAAAATTATTAAAATGACATAGTATTGCTATGAACTCTAATAAGAACAGTGTTGTGATTAATTCAAACTTCGGGAGCCTTTGGGGACTTTGTTTTAAGGCGGTCTTCAGACACCCTATCTAATCAGCTTACATACCCTTTCTAAGTTCAGATCCTGGATCCGCCTTTTGCTTACTTGTAAATATATTTAGAATCCTTTATGTCGTCATACATGATGACGTTGCATTGTGGTTGTTTGGTGTGACATTGTGTTGTGGTTACAGTCTGGTCGAAGAGACAAGACGTGTTTTTTGAGCAAGCGAATATTTTACGACATATCTGCGATCTAAATCACAAGTAAAGTATGAAGATGAACAGTGGCGCTTATAAGAGGGTAATTACTCGTAGTACAAATTAACTTGGGGCCAACTCTTAAAAATAGCGCTAGAGAATTCAAAATGGACAGACGCAGTGTGCAACTCGGGTTTCTGGATAGGGCAACCTTTGGGATGGGGTGGGGGGTGGGGGTAATTTATCACAACCAAGCATCAGTGAAACGGCACAATATTAGACAAACACTGACATTAGTGCTTAAATACTATTCTGGTTTATTTTTCTTCTTGCATCAATGTGCATACTTTCATGAAATTCCGCGAAATGTCATTTGTTAGTCTAAACGAAACGTCACAGTGTGCAGTTTGTTTTCCTAAATGTAATTTTGAGTTGTCGACGTTAGCAGCTTGATTAAATATGTAAAGTTTTCTGTACATTAATGTTATGGATGGAATTATATAGCTCCAATGGTTGAGCTCACACGGTTTAACTAAGGTAGGCCTATGGTTAAAATAGCTGAATTGTTAGGCCCAGGGTAGGTTCGACTTATCCGATGCCTAAACGTGTGAAAATCGTACAGTAGTATATAAATTATCAGTATGAATTTTAATATTTGTTATAAAATAGGATTTACATGTACTTAGAATTGGTAACTCTTCAATGACTATATATGGTAGTTGGGGTTTCGTTGCCAATGACGACATACGTTGCTTGGAGTGTTCTGTTTTGGATACGGCAGTAGTTAAAGAAATAAGACGTGCCTGAACAAGGCTAACACTCTCTTAACAATCAAAGGGGGGGGGGGGGGACTGGCACAGATAGAAAATGATCCAAAACAGGATTAAGAGGGTAATGATTTAGGCCCAGAGTTATTTTTTTGAAATGGTTGGTCGACTCATTTGACTGCAAAGCCACTTATATACAGCCAATACTAGGCCTATATTCTAACTATGCATAGCATCTTCTTATAATTTAAATCCAATCTGTCGCCTACTGCATATTTAAAAATTTTAGCACAAATTCAAATATATATCAAATTCATAAAATCGAATGTCACTGAATGAATTTTTGTTTATTTGTGTGCCTCATACATCCGAAAAGTAAATTTAAAAAATGCTTCTTGAAGTGCATTCCATAAGAAGAATTGTCAAATATGTGGAGCATTCAGTTATCCATCTTCAGCTTGGAATAAAAGTCAATGAGGGTCAACAGATAGGAAATCAGATTCGACATTATAAATTCATCCTACTTATGTATACTTCAACGTACAGGGGGCAATTAACAAAATTATTAAAATGACATAGTATTGCTATAAGAACAGTGTTGTGATTAATTCAAACTTCGGGAGCCTTTGGGGACTTTGTTTTAAGGCGGTCTTCAGACACCCTATCTAATCAGCTTACATACCCTTTCTAAGTTCAGATCCTGGATCCGCCTTTTGCTTACTTGTAAATATATTTAGAATCCTTTATGTCGTCATACATGATGACGTTGCATTGTGGTTGTTTGGTGTGACATTGTGTTGTGGTTACAGTCTGGTCGAAGAGACAAGACGTGTTTTTTGAGCAAGCGAATATTTTACGACATATCTGCGATCTAAATCACAAGTAAAGTATGAAGATGAACAGTGGCGCTTATAAGAGGGTAATTACTCGTAGTACAAATTAACTTGGGGCCAACTCTTAAAAATAGCGCTAGAGAATTCAAAATGGACAGACGCAGTGTGCAACTCGGGTTTCTGGATAGGGCAACCTTTGGGATGGGGTGGGGGGTGGGGGTAATTTATCACAACCAAGCATCAGTGAAACGGCACAATATTAGACAAACACTGACATTAGTGCTTAAATACTATTCTGGTTTATTTTTCTTCTTGCATCAATGTGCATACTTTCATGAAATTCCGCGAAATGTCATTTGTTAGTCTAAACGAAACGTCACAGTGTGCAGTTTGTTTTCCTAAATGTAATTTTGAGTTGTCGACGTTAGCAGCTTGATTAAATATGTAAAGTTTTCTGTACATTAATGTTATGGATGGAATTATATAGCTCCAATGGTTGAGCTCACACGGTTTAACTAAGGTAGGCCTATGGTTAAAATAGCTGAATTGTTAGGCCCAGGGTAGGTTCGACTTATCCGATGCCTAAACGTGTGAAAATCGTACAGTAGTATATAAATTATCAGTATGAATTTTAATATTTGTTATAAAATAGGATTTACATGTACTTAGAATTGGTAACTCTTCAATGACTATATATGGTAGTTGGGGTTTCGTTGCCAATGACGACATACGTTGCTTGGAGTGTTCTGTTTTGGATACGGCAGTAGTTAAAGAAATAAGACGTGCCTGAACAAGGCTAACACTCTCTTAACAATCAAAGGGGGGGGGGGACTGGCACAGATAGAAAATGATCCAAAACAGGATTAAGAGGGTAATGATTTAGGCCCAGAGTTATTTTTTTGAAATGGTTGGTCGACTCATTTGACTGCAAAGCCACTTATATACAGCCAATACTAGGCCTATATTCTAACTATGCATAGCATCTTCTTATAATTTAAATCCAATCTGTCGCCTACTGCATATTTAAAAATTTTAGCACAAATTCAAATATATATCAAATTCATAAAATCGAATGTCACTGAATGAATTTTTGTTTATTTGTGTGCCTCATACATCCGAAAAGTAAATTTAAAAAATGCTTCTTGAAGTGCATTCCATAAGAAGAATTGTCAAATATGTGGAGCATTCAGTTATCCATCTTCAGCTTGGAATAAAAGTCAATGAGGGTCAACAGATAGGAAATCAGATTCGACATTATAAATTCATCCTACTTATGTATACTTCAACGTACAGGGGGCAATTAACAAAATTATTAAAATGACATAGTATTGCTATAAGAACAGTGTTGTGATTAATTCAAACTTCGGGAGCCTTTGGGGACTTTGTTTTAAGGCGGTCTTCAGACACCCTATCTAATCAGCTTACATACCCTTTCTAAGTTCAGATCCTGGATCCGCCTTTTGCTTACTTGTAAATATATTTAGAATCCTTTATGTCGTCATACATGATGACGTTGCATTGTGGTTGTTTGGTGTGACATTGTGTTGTGGTTACAGTCTGGTCGAAGAGACAAGACGTGTTTTTTGAGCAAGCGAATATTTTACGACATATCTGCGATCTAAATCACAAGTAAAGTATGAAGATGAACAGTGGCGCTTATAAGAGGGTAATTACTCGTAGTACAAATTAACTTGGGGCCAACTCTTAAAAATAGCGCTAGAGAATTCAAAATGGACAGACGCAGTGTGCAACTCGGGTTTCTGGATAGGGCAACCTTTGGGATGGGGTGGGGGGTGGGGGTAATTTATCACAACCAAGCATCAGTGAAACGGCACAATATTAGACAAACACTGACATTAGTGCTTAAATACTATTCTGGTTTATTTTTCTTCTTGCCTCAATGTGCATACTTTCATGAAATTCCGCGAAATGTCACTTGTTAGTCTAAACGAAACGTCACAGTGTGCAGTTTGTTTTCCTAAATGTAATTTTGAGTTGTCGACGTTAGCAGCTTGATTAAATATGTAAAGTTTTCTGTACATTAATGTTATGGATGGAATTATATAGCTCCAATGGTTGAGCTCACACGGTTTAACTAAGGTAGGCCTATGATTAAAATAGATGAATTGTTAGGCCCAGGGTAGGTTCGACTTATCCGATGCCTAAACGTGTGAAAATCGTACAGTAGTATATAAATTATCAGTATGAATTTTAATATTTGTTATAAAATAGGATTTACATGTACTTAGAATTGGTAACTCTTCAATGACTATATATGGTAGTTGGGGTTTCGTTGCCAATGACGACATACGTTGCTTGGAGTGTTCTGTTTTGGATACGGCAGTAGTTAAAGAAATAAGACGTGCCTGAACAAGGCTAACACTCTCTTAACAATCAAAGGGGGGGGGGGGGGTGGGACTGGCACAGATAGAAAATGATCCAAAACAGGATTAAGAGGGTAATGATTTAGGCCCAGAGTTTTTTTTTGAAATGGTTGGTCGACTCATTTGACTGCAAAGCCACTTATATACAGCCAATACTAGGCCTATATTCTAACTATGCATAGCATCTTCTTATAATTTAAATCCATTCTGTCCCCTACTGCATATTTAAAAATTTTAGCTCCAATTCAAATATATATGAAATATATATATATATATATATATATATATATATATATATATATATCAAATTCATAAAATCGAATGTCACTGAATGAATTTTGTTTATTTGTGTGCCTCATACATCCGAAAAGTAAATTTAAAGAATGCTTCTTGAAGTGCATTCCATAAGAAGAATTGTCAAATATGTGGAGCATTCAGTTATCCACCTTCAGCTTGGAATAAAAGTCAATGAGGGTCAACAGATAGGAAATCAGATTCGACATTATGAATTCATCCTACTTATGTATACTTCAACGTACATGGGGCAATTAACAAAATTATTAAAATGACATAGTATTGCTATGAACTCTAATAAGAACAGTGTTGTGATTAATTCAAACTTCGGGAGCCTTTGGGGACTTTGTTTTAAGGCGGTCTTCAGACACCCTATCTAATCAGCTTACATACCCTTTCTAAGTTCAGATCCTGGATCCGCCTTTTGCTTACTTGTAAATATATTTAGAATCCTTTATGTCGTCATACATGATGACGTTGCATTGTGGTTGTTTGGTGTGACATTGTGTTGTGGTTACAGTCTGGTCGAAGAGACAAGACGTGTTTTTTGAGCAAGCGAATATTTTACGACATATCTGCGATCTAAATCACAAGTAAAGTATGAAGATGAACAGTGGCGCTTATAAGAGGGTAATTACTCGTAGTACAAATTAACTTGGGGCCAACTCTTAAAAATAGCGCTAGAGAATTCAAAATGGACAGACGCAGTGTGCAACTCGGGTTTCTGGATAGGGCAACCTTTGGGATGGGGTGGGGGGTGGGGGTAATTTATCACAACCAAGCATCAGTGAAACGGCACAATATTAGACAAACACTGACATTAGTGCTTAAATACTATTCTGGTTTATTTTTCTTCTTGCATCAATGTGCATACTTTCATGAAATTCCGCGAAATGTCATTTGTTAGTCTAAACGAAACGTCACAGTGTGCAGTTTGTTTTCCTAAATGTAATTTTGAGTTGTCGACGTTAGCAGCTTGATTAAATATGTAAAGTTTTCTGTACATTAATGTTATGGATGGAATTATATAGCTCCAATGGTTGAGCTCACACGGTTTAACTAAGGTAGGCCTATGGTTAAAATAGCTGAATTGTTAGGCCCAGGGTAGGTTCGACTTATCCGATGCCTAAACGTGTGAAAATCGTACAGTAGTATATAAATTATCAGTATGAATTTTAATATTTGTTATAAAATAGGATTTACATGTACTTAGAATTGGTAACTCTTCAATGACTATATATGGTAGTTGGGGTTTCGTTGCCAATGACGACATACGTTGCTTGGAGTGTTCTGTTTTGGATACGGCAGTAGTTAAAGAAATAAGACGTGCCTGAACAAGGCTAACACTCTCTTAACAATCAAAGGGGGGGGGGGGGGGGGGGGGGGGGGACTGGCACAGATAGAAAATGATCCAAAACAGGATTAAGAGGGTAATGATTTAGGCCCAGAGTTATTTTTTTGAAATGGTTGGTCGACTCATTTGACTGCAAAGCCACTTATATACAGCCAATACTAGGCCTATATTCTAACTATGCATAGCATCTTCTTATAATTTAAATCCAATCTGTCGCCTACTGCATATTTAAAAATTTTAGCACAAATTCAAATATATATCAAATTCATAAAATCGAATGTCACTGAATGAATTTTGTTTATTTGTGTGCCTCATACATCCGAAAAGTAAATTTAAAGAATGCTTCTTGAAGTGCATTCCATAAGAAGAATTGTCAAATATGTGGAGCATTCAGTTATCCACCTTCAGCTTGGAATAAAAGTCAATGAGGGTCAACAGATAGGAAATCAGATTCGACATTATGAATTCATCCTACTTATGTATACTTCAACGTACATGGGGCAATTAACAAAATTATTAAAATGACATAGTATTGCTATGAACTCTAATAAGAACAGTGTTGTGATTAATTCAAACTTCGGGAGCCTTTGGGGACTTTGTTTTAAGGCGGTCTTCAGACACCCTATCTAATCAGCTTACATACCCTTTCTAAGTTCAGATCCTGGATCCGCCTTTTGCTTACTTGTAAATATATTTAGAATCCTTTATGTCGTCATACATGATGACGTTGCATTGTGGTTGTTTGGTGTGACATTGTGTTGTGGTTACAGTCTGGTCGAAGAGACAAGACGTGTTTTTTGAGCAAGCGAATATTTTACGACATATCTGCGATCTAAATCACAAGTAAAGTATGAAGATGAACAGTGGCGCTTATAAGAGGGTAATTACTCGTAGTACAAATTAACTTGGGGCCAACTCTTAAAAATAGCGCTAGAGAATTCAAAATGGACAGACGCAGTGTGCAACTCGGGTTTCTGGATAGGGCAACCTTTGGGATGGGGTGGGGGGTGGGGGTAATTTATCACAACCAAGCATCAGTGAAACGGCACAATATTAGACAAACACTGACATTAGTGCTTAAATACTATTCTGGTTTATTTTTCTTCTTGCATCAATGTGCATACTTTCATGAAATTCCGCGAAATGTCATTTGTTAGTCTAAACGAAACGTCACAGTGTGCAGTTTGTTTTCCTAAATGTAATTTTGAGTTGTCGACGTTAGCAGCTTGATTAAATATGTAAAGTTTTCTGTACATTAATGTTATGGATGGAATTATATAGCTCCAATGGTTGAGCTCACACGGTTTAACTAAGGTAGGCCTATGGTTAAAATAGCTGAATTGTTAGGCCCAGGGTAGGTTCGACTTATCCGATGCCTAAACGTGTGAAAATCGTACAGTAGTATATAAATTATCAGTATGAATTTTAATATTTGTTATAAAATAGGATTTACATGTACTTAGAATTGGTAACTCTTCAATGACTATATATGGTAGTTGGGGTTTCGTTGCCAATGACGACATACGTTGCTTGGAGTGTTCTGTTTTGGATACGGCAGTAGTTAAAGAAATAAGACGTGCCTGAACAAGGCTAACACTCTCTTAACAATCAAAGGGGGGGGGGGGGGGGGGGGGACTGGCACAGATAGAAAATGATCCAAAACAGGATTAAGAGGGTAATGATTTAGGCCCAGAGTTATTTTTTTGAAATGGTTGGTCGACTCATTTGACTGCAAAGCCACTTATATACAGCCAATACTAGGCCTATATTCTAACTATGCATAGCATCTTCTTATAATTTAAATCCAATCTGTCGCCTACTGCATATTTAAAAATTTTAGCACAAATTCAAATATATATCAAATTCATAAAATCGAATGTCACTGAATGAATTTTTGTTTATTTGTGTGCCTCATACATCCGAAAAGTAAATTTAAAAAATGCTTCTTGAAGTGCATTCCATAAGAAGAATTGTCAAATATGTGGAGCATTCAGTTATCCATCTTCAGCTTGGAATAAAAGTCAATGAGGGTCAACAGATAGGAAATCAGATTCGACATTATAAATTCATCCTACTTATGTATACTTCAACGTACAGGGGGCAATTAACAAAATTATTAAAATGACATAGTATTGCTATAAGAACAGTGTTGTGATTAATTCAAACTTCGGGAGCCTTTGGGGACTTTGTTTTAAGGCGGTCTTCAGACACCCTATCTAATCAGCTTACATACCCTTTCTAAGTTCAGATCCTGGATCCGCCTTTTGCTTACTTGTAAATATATTTAGAATCCTTTATGTCGTCATACATGATGACGTTGCATTGTGGTTGTTTGGTGTGACATTGTGTTGTGGTTACAGTCTGGTCGAAGAGACAAGACGTGTTTTTTGAGCAAGCGAATATTTTACGACATATCTGCGATCTAAATCACAAGTAAAGTATGAAGATGAACAGTGGCGCTTATAAGAGGGTAATTACTCGTAGTACAAATTAACTTGGGGCCAACTCTTAAAAATAGCGCTAGAGAATTCAAAATGGACAGACGCAGTGTGCAACTCGGGTTTCTGGATAGGGCAACCTTTGGGATGGGGTGGGGGGTGGGGGTAATTTATCACAACCAAGCATCAGTGAAACGGCACAATATTAGACAAACACTGACATTAGTGCTTAAATACTATTCTGGTTTATTTTTCTTCTTGCATCAATGTGCATACTTTCATGAAATTCCGCGAAATGTCACTTGTTAGTCTAAACGAAACGTCACAGTGTGCAGTTTGTTTTCCTAAATGTAATTTTGAGTTGTCGACGTTAGCAGCTTGATTAAATATGTAAAGTTTTCTGTACATTAATGTTATGGATGGAATTATATAGCTCCAATGGTTGAGCTCACACGGTTTAACTAAGGTAGGCCTATGGTTAAAATAGCTGAATTGTTAGGCCCAGGGTAGGTTCGACTTATCCGATGCCTAAACGTGTGAAAATCGTACAGTAGTATATAAATTATCAGTATGAATTTTAATATTTGTTATAAAATAGGATTTACATGTACTTAGAATTGGTAACTCTTCAATGACTATATATGGTAGTTGGGGTTTCGTTGCCAATGACGACATACGTTGCTTGGAGTGTTCTGTTTTGGATACGGCAGTAGTTAAAGAAATAAGACGTGCCTGAACAAGGCTAACACTCTCTTAACAATCAAAGGGGGGGGGGGGGGGACGGGGGACTGGCACAGATAGAAAATGATCCAAAACAGGATTAAGAGGGTAATGATTTAGGCCCAGAGTTATTTTTTTGAAATGGTTGGTCGACTCATTTGACTGCAAAGCCACTTATATACAGCCAATACTAGGCCTATATTCTAACTATGCATAGCATCTTCTTATAATTTAAATCCAATCTGTCGCCTACTGCATATTTAAAAATTTTAGCTCCAATTCAAATATATATCAAATTCATAAAATCGAATGTCACTGAATGAATTTTTGTTTATTTGTGTGCCTCATACATCCGAAAAGTAAATTTAAAAAATGCTTCTTGAAGTGCATTCCATAAGAAGAATTGTCAAATATGTGGAGCATTCAGTTATCCATCTTCAGCTTGGAATAAAAGTCAATGAGGGTCAACAGATAGGAAATCAGATTCGACATTATAAATTCATCCTACTTATGTATACTTCAACGTACAGGGGGCAATTAACAAAATTATTAAAATGACATAGTATTGCTATAAGAACAGTGTTGTGATTAATTCAAACTTCGGGAGCCTTTGGGGACTTTGTTTTAATGCGGTCTTCAGACACCCTATCTAATCAGCTTACATACCCTTTCTAAGTTCAGATCCTGGATCCGCCTTTTGCTTACTTGTAAATATATTTAGAATCCTTTATGTCGTCATACATGATGACGTTGCATTGTGGTTGTTTGGTGTGACATTGTGTTGTGGTTACAGTCTGGTCGAAGAGACAAGACGTGTTTTTTGAGCAAGCGAATATTTTACGACATATCTGCGATCTAAATCACAAGTAAAGTATGAAGATGAACAGTGGCGCTTATAAGAGGGTAATTACTCGTAGTACAAATTAACTTGGGGCCAACTCTTAAAAATAGCGCTAGAGAATTCAAAATGGACAGACGCAGTGTGCAACTCGGGTTTCTGGATAGGGCAACCTTTGGGATGGGGTGGGGGGTGGGGGTAATTTATCACAACCAAGCATCAGTGAAACGGCACAATATTAGACAAACACTGACATTAGTGCTTAAATACTATTCTGGTTTATTTTTCTTCTTGCATCAATGTGCATACTTTCATGAAATTCCGCGAAATGTCACTTGTTAGTCTAAACGAAACGTCACAGTGTGCAGTTTGTTTTCCTAAATGTAATTTTGAGTTGTCGACGTTAGCAGCTTGATTAAATATGTAAAGTTTTCTGTACATTAATGTTATGGATGGAATTATATAGCTCCAATGGTTGAGCTCACACGGTTTAACTAAGGTAGGCCTATGGTTAAAATAGATGAATTGTTAGGTTCGACTTATCCGATGCCTAAACGTGTGAAAATCGTACAGTAGTATATAAATTATCAGTATGAATTTTAATATTTGTTCTAAAATAGGATTTACATGTACTTAGAATTGGTAACTCTTCAATGACTATATATGGTAGTTGGGGTTTCGTTGCCAATGACGACATACGTTGCTTGGAGTGTTCTGTTTTGGATACGGCAGTAGTTAGAGAAATAAGACGTGCCTGAACAAGGCTAACACTCTCTTAACAGTCATTGGGGGAGGGGGCGGGGGGCACTGGCACAGATAGAAAATGATCCAAAACAGGATTAAGAGGGTAATGATTTAGGCCCAGAGTTATTTTTTTGAAATGGTTGGTCGACTCATTTGACTGCAAAGCCACTTATATACAGCCAATACTAGGCTTATATTCTAACTATGCATAGCATCTTCTTATAATTTAAATCCATTCTGTCACCTACTGCATATTTAAAAATTTTAGCACAAATTTTAATTCAAATATATATGAAATAATTTGATTTAGCTATTTGAAACCTTTTATCGAATTCATAAAATCGAATGCCACTAAATGAAATTCTTCTTTTTATCTGTGTGCCTCATACATCCGAAAAGTAAATTTAAAAAATGCTTCTTGAAGTGCATTCCATAGGAAGAATTGTCAAATATGTGGAGCATTCAGTTATCCTATCTACAGCTTGGAATAAAAGTCAATGAGGGTCAACAGATAGGAAATCAGATTCCACATTATAAAGTCATCATACTTATTTATACTTCAAGATACATCACTCTGTGTGTGTATATGTATATATATATATATATATATGGAAAATTTTCTTTTAGAACTTTAATCTATACTGTAAGATCGCTATAAGAATTTGCCTGCTGTTAGCTCTTTCTCAAAAATGAATGATTGAACTCACAATCTAGATCAGTAATAGAGAGGTGCTCTGACATCATGTCAGCTAATTGCTGTATATATATATAGATATAGATACATGTCAGGTTTTGGGTGGAATCAGATACTCCAATCCCACAAATTTCATTCATTAAATCATAATGATATTCTAGCTGAGTTCAACATTATTGCACATGCTATTAAGAGTACTGAATCAGATTAATTTATAGCCTGAAAGCATGAGCATGCATGTATTATATAATTGATGTACATTGTACTCTGAATACATAGGTATAAACCCGTCTTTATCTATATTACAGAAGAGAATTGATGCTGCCTGCCCTGCCTCGGAAGATGCCTCAAGTTTTTACAAGAGGCTGGGACTGGACATTTTGGCCATGTCCTACACTTCTGGGCAGTCTGAGGAGGTCTCAGTTTTTGTTTTACTTTACACTGTATAGATTTGAAAAGTAAGTCAAATTGTCCATTATTTCTCTTCATCACTTTAATCTATAGAAATGTTCTTTTTGTTGTAAGTTAAAGAGGAACAACACATTGTCATAATGGCAGACTGGAACCAAAATTGATCAATTATATATCGGCAATATATTTGTCGTCCTTTTAGATTTAAGCAGCCACGTGAAATATCATATTGAGTTAACATGTTCAACTTCCAAGGATATCTCCCACTTTTTTCTAGTGTGTTATTCCTCCTTAAACAATGAATTATTAAATTCAAATGAAGTCTTTTCATAATTGTAAACATGATTTTACTTGTTTTACAGGCTGAGCAACCAAGAAAACGTTCTGTTCCAAATACTAGGCCCACTCACGGACACGACAGAGTGGTGACAAACTGGGTAGGTACATGTCAACAGAATATGGTGTATTCCACCCTCTTTAAATCAAATCATTTCAGTTATTATTCTTAATTATCACATGCTTTTGTCTCCTTTAGTCTCAGCCCCACCAGACAGGCAGACAGTCTGTGCATCCAGCTAGAAACAGTGAAAGATCTGATTCAGTAACAACTGGTTCTGTCTATAATCCACATGATCGACCTCTTAATTACCAACAGCATTACTGTGATCCAAAGAAAGAGTTTGTGAATGGTGGCCTCAAATACCAGCATCCAAACGGATACGTGCATCATGTACATGCAAGATCCGCTGTGGTCAATCCTGGCCCCATGCACAATCAACAAGGTCTTCACCATACTCGTCCACATCCCAGGACTGGGTCAGAGAAAGTGGACAACAGAGAGCAGGCTCAGCTAGCTCTCCCTCAGCAGATAATGGTGAAAAAAGAGGTAAAGACACAAGGCAATGATGGGATATTACATGACAACAAACCCTGTCACATGATGTTAGTTACATAATTATACAGAATATCAATGCAGTCATCAACATGTATTGGTTCTCTACTTGCTTAAAATTAATTAGAGAAAAATTCTAACAATTTTCAAAGATTCTTCTTTCATAAATTTACACTCAAGAAAAAATAAAAAAAGAAAAAGAAAAGGACCTTGAATTAAAGGGGCATCCCAACCCTATTTAGGTCACCTGAGTTACTGAATCTGGACATAGTAATATATTGTGTTCTCTATATTTGTTTGATTGAAACCAGACTTGGTACACTGGTGCATCCAAAGGAATTCCCTTGGGGATCTGGGTTAGAATAGGTCCTCAGTATCCCTTGATTGTCATAAAAGGCAACTAAATGGGGCAGTCCCTCAGATGAGACTGCAAAAACTGAGGTCCAATGTCACAGCAGGTGTGGCATGATAAAGATCCCTCCCTGCTCAAAGGTCATAAGCACTGAGCTTAGGCCTAAATTTTGCAGCCCTTCACTGGCAATGGTGACATGGTGAAAGATTCTTGAGCAGGACATTAAACAATATACAACCAGCCAACATCCAAAGGAGTAGATAATTCCACTTCTATTGATTTTTAGGGTCACAAGGTCAAAGGTCAAACTGGACATAGTAAGATATTGTCTGCTCAATATGTTGACAGACACCAAACTTGGTATACCGATTCTACCTAAGGAGTATATGATGTCTATTGCTTTTGAGGTCACAAGGTCATGACTCAAATTCAATACTCATTGTTTAAGAACACTTATACTCTTTACAATCTTTTTCTTGAGCTGATTTGGAAGAATTTTTTTATTTTAATGACGATACATATATAGGAAAAGGTATCAGTTACTTTTTTCCAATTTGCACCACAGAAGGGGTGGGGGTGGGGCATACCTGTTTCTGAAACATTTTTTGTTATAAATATATTTTTGTTTCTTATGCTTTTGCTTTTAAGCTATGCATTTGTATATCGAGTCTTATACTTCAATATCTTCATAATTTATTCTAGCCCCAGGTCAAACCCATCAACAGATATGCTCCTCCAGATTATATAACACTAAAGTATCACCCAACACCTACTCTGGAAGACCTTGGCTTGACCAGCTATCTAGACAGTCCTCCGTCTTCTCCAAGAGCTGTTTCACCAGATCGGGATTTAGCTCATGTGTCTACCACCTCTGTTGTCTCAGACCCGCGCACAAAAAAGTCTGTCTCAGGGGCTCACCAATCCACATCAGCTTTGATTACCACAAGAATGGCAGAGAGACCCCAAGCCATCTCTGCCAGTGAAACTGTAAGTATATATGTGGACTGTAGTGCATAGGAAGGTACTAAGTAACCGAAGCTTATCTTAAATTTTGTGAACTTTAATTGTTTTGTAGACTCTGCATTTATCAAAAAATATGTAAATACAGGTGTATGTTCCAAGGCATGCTCCAAAAGGTTGGGCCCCACTTATAGAGGTGGATGTTCCAAGGAATGTTCCAAAAGGTTGGGACATTAAGGTAAGGCAATATGTATGATCAAACTCATGATGTAAACCACTATTCAATATCAAAAGAATTTTAAATACATCATGTGTATTTCATCTGTTATTTTGTAAATACTGAAAACCTCCAAGAAAAAGGCCAAGTGATTGCAGAATGTGTCATTAACTTTAATATACATTAAGATATTTATTTCAATTCAAGTTTGATATTCAAATTCTTATGCCTGGATATTCAAAACCTTACAGATTTGGGTATTCTTTAAAAATCTTTATTGTTTTAAAAAGCTGCAAGCTGGTATATTCAGAATGTTGTTGTTTATTTATGAAAACCTTTGTTGTTTCATATTTTTGAAAATCCTAGTACTCAATATTTTTGTTCAATTCTAAATAGTTAAATGTCATGAGAATTTCACCTGTTATTCTTACCATAGACATGCAATGGTTAATGTAGAAAATCCCACCACAGGTTGATTTGGTATTGAGTTTGCACTGAATTAAGACCTGCAGTTGCCTTAAGTGTTAATGGGTTGGAGGGGGTGGGGGGTTGGGTGTCCAGGCTCCAAATATCAAAGAGGGAATGATGCAACTTCGAAGAGAAAAAGTAATAAATCTTACCAACATTTTGGTTTTATGGTGGAACTCTTGAGTAAAGTAGTTGCATTATCCTAATATGGACTTCCAATAACGACAAACCCTCAGAGTCATTTGTCTATAAGAAACTTACCAGTGTTGCATGATCAGGAGCACAATTGTTCACACATACAACAATGTTTAAAAGATGTGCCTCAAAATTGTCCAGAAGTCAACTTTGGATATCAGCTATCATTTTCTGAGTTCTCTCTGACTAGGACATGAAATTAAATTAAAAGCTCCTAACTTGTAGCTGGGCACTTCTAGAATCTAATTGGAGCTCTAAACTGCTTCAAACCAACTGAATCTTGCACCCCAAAGTAAGCTTGAGAAAATAAGTGCTTCAGGGTTTCTTCATCACATTTAGGCATTAGACATTTACATATATTAGTTAGGGTCACAAATTCATTAAAAAGCTCAAACTAGGAAAAGTTAGGGTCCCAGGTCAAACTATAAGTTTAGTGTCTTTATATGCCATTATTTTGGGTGTCAGCAGATTCATGGATTTTCACGAATTAACGGAGGAAACTTTAGATACTAAGTCTTTCAAGCATTATCTGTGACAATCAATTTTATTTCTATTTTTTTTAAATACAATTTTAGTTTATCGTCAGCGATGACCCCATTTTTACTATATATCATGAACTTTTACAGGATATTGTCTGTGACAATGTTATATATGTAGGCACCATGTGCCAAGTGAATGAGACACAACAGAGCATAATGCAAGCTGTTTCAGAATCAGCCTCTGCCTGACACTTTGAAAAACAAAGCGTTCGTGTCTACGTATTGTGTAATTCAATGTGATTAGGTGGATTTATATACACAAAAATGTAGATGTTCAATGCCTCAGTAGGCTGCCATTGAAAAAAATCCATACAATCACATGACAAATTATAAGGAGACTGTAAACCGAAGTTCACAGACTGCTTCTGAAATAACTAGCATGTTTCTTTATCCAGACAGTTACAAGGATTTATTATATAGTTACTTATCACAAATGCAAGTATTTTGTTGTTTTTCTTAAAAGACCTAGTATCACAAATCATTTTAATCTGTCAGTTTTAGCTCATCTGCGTCAAAGACTCAAGTGAGTTTTTCTGATCGAAAGTTGTCTTCAGCATCCTTATAAACTTTTCACATTTTCATCTTCTTCCAGAACCAATTTCAATCAAACTTTGCACGCAGTATCCTTGGGTGAAAGGGATTCAAGTTTGTGTACATGAAGGGCCATCTTCCCTTCAAAGTAATTGGGTAAGGGTCATTTAAAAATCTTCATAAGAACCACTGGGCCAGAAAAAAAAAAAAAGAAAAAAAATTACTAGTATATCATGCTTCCTGATATAATGAAGATTTAAGTCTGTCCAAAAATCATGCCCCCCCCCTCCCCGCCCCTCTCCCCCCACCCCCAGTGGTAAGGTGGGGAAAGGTTGCTTCAATAGGGCAACAAAGTTTTATATGAGAAGGTATAGGGAAAAAAAATTAAATCTTTTTCTGAAGAGCATCAGGGCTATGATTAGTCAAATAAACTTGCATGTATTGTCAGGAAGTGCAGATTCAAGTTTTTAGGTCACTTAATGAGTAAATTATTGCTGTCTATGTTTGTCCATCATTGTTAGTCAGCCATTGAGTTTCTTGTTATCTATGAGTCAAGGAACAAAATTTGTGAATTTCATTAATCCTGTCACTATGGCATCTGAGGGGTGTAGCCAAAACCATTAGAATTGTTCTGATCTACAAACGTCTTCTTCTATATTCTTGGACATCAAGGAGTGAAATTGTTGTCATGATTATAATGAGCATTGAGCCCTCTACCAAAACTGTGAAATTCATGACCCCTGGGTTTAGGTCTCAAGATAGGGCTATGTTAGTCATATATTGAAAATGCATTAGGTCTTAGAAAATCTTTTATATTTCTGAACATCAAGCAATAAAACTGTTTGCATGATTATAATGAGCAATGAGCCCTAGAGTGTCCATGTTTGTGAAATTCATGACCCAATGGTTCAGGTACCAGATTGGCCATATATAATATGTATTGAATTACAGAAGACTATATTCTTTACTGCTTAACATCAAGTAGACAAACAAATATCTTCTTGTGAACAAGCCTAACAGCTATAATTAGTCATTTTGATGAGCAAGCATCCACTCCAGTGTATCAGATCCTGATTCTGGAGGGCATAGAAGAGCCATGATAAAATTCACGTATCTACACAGCAAATACATTTAAAATCTTCTCAAGAATAGCAGAACTGTGATTAGACACATTGATATGTGCAAATATCCAGAAGTATTTCAAATTGAAGTTTTTTCAAATCATGACTTGGAGATTAGAGGAAGGGGGGGGGGGGGGGGGGGAGGAAATCTCGGAAGGGACTGGATGAAGTTTTACATAACAATATACATTGTAAGAGAAATCTCACCAATTTAGAACAATCATAGAGGGTTTTAGATGTGTGTCTAAGGGGTTTCAGTGCCAAGGCGGAGCTTCAGCAGACATTATAAGTAGAAATTCAAATGTGTCAATTCTACTGATAATATAGGGAGGAAGTGCAGTGCTTGGGTTAATGGGATTATTTAGTTGTCTGTTGGTAACTTTGAATATTTTCAAATCATGCTCATTCTTTCAAACACTCATGGACAGTTTCAGCGATTGTTGCAAATTGACTTAATCCTCATGAAAACTTGCAATTAACTCTATACTGAAGGCATTTTTATGCACCCCCCAAAATTTTGGGGGAGTATATAGTCACCATCTTGTCCATCCGAGCTCATATCTCCTAAATTTTTCATTAGAAATTGATATTATTGATCACAAATGTTCCTTGAGACAAGGATTTGTGGATCAAGGTCCCTCAAGGTCATTTTGGAAAGGTCAAGGTCACTCAGAACATGTAAATGTTTTTTATTTCAACAGTTTTTGATGTAAAAAGTTCTCATCTCGAAAAACTCTCATCAGAAATTAATCATAAGTGATCACAAATGTTCTTTTGGACAGGAGATATTTGTATCAAGGTGTTATTGGGAAGGTCAATGTTACTCAAAACATATCTTATATAAGGAAAAATCAACAATTTTTTAACAGGGATTGATCATATATCACACTAGGCTCTCAGACAATGATTACTTAAGGTCATTTCAGAAAGGTCAAGGTCACTCAGAACATCACACAAATAAGTAAAGCTTATGATATGTCACTCAAAACATATCTTATATAAGGAAAAATCAACAATTTTTTAACAGGGATTGATCATATATCACACTACGCTCTCAGACAATGATCACTCAAGGTCATTTCAGAAAGGTCAAGGTCACTCAGAACATATACCTTATATAAGAAGAAAGTTCTTTATTTCAACAGTTTTTGAACAGTTATTGATGATACATCACATAAATAAATAAAGCTATCAGAAAATGTCAGTCAAGGTCATTTTGTAAAGGTCAAGGTCTCTCAAAACATATAACTTGTATATGAAAAAGTCTTTTCAACAATATTTCAGTAGTTGTGGATCTTTAGAACCAAGATCTCTCAAGGTAACTTTGTAAAGGTCATTGTTGATCAGAAACTTAATATAGGAAAAAGTTCCTTACTTCAACAGTTTTTTTGACAGATAATTGATCATATGTCACACAAATAACGTAATAGGCAAAGGACTTTCAGACAAAGGTCACTCAAGATCATTTTGTAAAGGTCACTCAACATATACCTTATTTATAAAACAAACCTTGTTGTTTCAACAGTTATTAATCATTGTGCAAGTCATTCATCATAAAATAGTTAAAATCCTGATACCATATGAAAAATAAATCCATATTTAGGAAAAGCAGGAAAGGATGTACTAAAATTATGAGTTGGTTTTGACTTGAGAACAGGTCCAAATTAGTCAAACTGTGTTAGTATTACTTATATAAAATCTTTCATCAGTATAGGCATTTTCAGGGGGCACTTAGATTTTAAGAACACATCTTGTTTTATACTGTAGATAAATATTAGAATTTAGATGTGCAGAACAGGAATTTTTTTTCTAGATTTCATAGCCCTTGGCACTAGTGACAAATCTGATTAATATGTAGGTGGCCAATAAGGCCCGTGGGCCTCTTGTTCTTCAAATTATTGACCTATCTGGGTTTAGGCTGGGGCTAGAATTGTGGATCAGATTTTGCATAATGCATGAATATCAACCAAAAATATTTTTTCAAAAGAAGGGCTAATGTGCTTCAGGTAAGTATTGTGGCCCATGGGCCTCATATTATATGTGATATAAAACTGGAAAAATATACTTTGGTCATTCTAAGTCTCAAATTGTAACTGTCAACTATGCTCAAGTGTCTGAATGTATACCCTTTTGTATATATTTGTGCAGTCAATTTCAATAAAAAAACAAAACAACATATACTGTGAATGTTATTTTTGAACATCAAGTTTGTACTTGAGAAAGTGTTTCAGATACACTAAATTCAGGTCATTGCATGGCCAGTGGTGGATCCAGAAACTTCATGACAGCAGGTCAAGGAATCTGATGCATTTGCAGAGTTTTATGATGCATTTACACACACACACACACACACAATGGAGAATCCAGCAGACAGATGATGGGCTTACTATGTGTTGTACAAAACAGCCTGTGAAAAAATGGCCTTTCATAAAACATACAGTTCCCCTCTCCCTCTCATGCAATACTCTCATTCCATTTTGTAGAACTAAATTAGGCTAAATTCATTCTTCCCACACACTATCAAAAAAATGTTGGCTAACTGGGAAGACATCTATAGTTCCTATTGCAAATTTCCGTTCTTCCCTTGTGTCATCAGGGAATGGAATGTGTTACCCCTCCCTACTGCATCACTCAAAGCAGGTGCCCCAACACAAATTATGAAACTTACAAATTGAAAGTTTTCACTTTTAAATCTTTTACATGTGCTCTCTATGGTAATTCAAAAAGGAACATTTATTAGGACTCATTTTCAAAGAAAAATTGTGTTGAAATGGGAAACAACAATATTTGAATGCATTTTTTAAATAACTTTAAAGGAAATGAACTTGTATGATCCCAAATGTCAAGGTTTAGATTAGAATCACCCTCAGATCTTACAATATCAAAAACTAATGTATGGAGCTCCAAATTGGTATAAACTAAAAAATACTGAAGATATTCATAATTATGCGATATCATCAATGTGTACATAAAATCAATTATTGCTCTCATCAATTCAGTTGATGCGCTCATCAATGTGGTGGAATTAGTGTTCGCGATTTAATTTGGAGATTGGTAAAAATGAAGATATCTTTAATCATTTGCAACGGTTTTGTATACAGAATGCGCTCATTGATTTTTTAAACAAGAGCTACAATTCCATTAAAGAGATTAATTCTGTTGGGTACTTATCGAATTAAGGATATTTCTAATTATATAGTTGCTCTCTCTAAAAGAATTATTGCACTCATCAATTAAATTAATGATATCATTTACCCAGTAAACACAGAAACGTTATATAAATGTTAGGAAAACATAATCTATAACGTTAAATTTGCGTGAATTTGTATGGTTTTTTTAACGTAATTATAACGTTATTAAAAAAGATGTTTTCAAAACATTATTATAACATATATACAAACATTTTGGAAAACGTTTTTTAAAATGTCGGCAAAACATTTTCATAAAATGTTATGTTAAGGAAATTTTGTATGGTTTTTTTAACGTTATTGTATCGTTTCCTTGAAATGTTTTTACTGAACTATTTTAAAACACTGTTGGTCAAATTTTCCAACATATTCTAGGAATAAAATATAAAAAACAAATCATTTTAAAGAAATCACAAAAGTTGTTTAATTGACATATCCAACATTGCACAGCATTACATAATAAACACAAAAAATGATTTGCACATTTTTTTTTACTTCATCTGAACTTTGTGTCCTTCTCAAATTTCTTATGAGGTTTAGGGGACATGCTTTTACAAACTGTTAATTCATGTATAAATCAAAAAATGTCTAAAAACAAGTGATCTGTGAGCCAATGCTTACTAGCAGTGTCCCCGCTATGGTGTAAATACACAAAAATTCAAAGTCAATTAGAGTCAGATTTGTTTAAAAAAAAATTCCACTATAAGGCATGCCTAGATAAAGAGTGTAATAATTTCAGACTTCTAGAATGAAAATTTTGTCTAAAATTCAAGTCTATAAACTAACAGTCATAATTTGACAGGAAATTAAAACCAATACGGCAGACCTTACTAAACAATGTGTCAAAATTTCAAAAAGTCTGTGATTAATAGTTGCTGAGAAAAATATGACAGAAAATTTGTTACAGACAGAATGACACAAACACACGGACAGACAGACAGGGGTTAAACAGTATGCCCCCTCTCCTTCAGAGTGGGGGTATAATAAATGTATATTAAAAAAGACCCAAAAGAATCTAAACTGATTCATGGTATATGTAATATGCATGATGATGATCTACAAAAATGTACATTACATGCAACATTTTAAAAGTTACGTTTCAAAACTGCACACTAACTGCATGCAAATGAAATGGTCGACATGTTTGTTTTAAAAAGTCTAAAAATAACACAAGAAGTAAACTTGTTGAGAAGGGTATAATGCCATAATAATGTTCAGTTATTCTCAATCTGATTCCTCCGGAAAATCATCAACTCTTGGTCGTCTGTCTCCTTTTTTCTGCAATACATACATTAATTACCAATGGTGGTCATACAATAGGCGCATCAGTTATACAGTTATGATAACAATGCCATAAACATGTAATTCAGTACAAGTGTACATACTTTAACATAGTTGGTTCCTCCAGGTTGGTTGGGAGCAAACCTCAACACATCTAAAACTTCTCGTTTTATTGTTTCAAAAGGAATCGACTTTTTAGATGCCTTGCGCGCAGCAGCTGATAAGAAAAAGAGGTAATTGTAATGAATAGAATGTCAATATATATATGTTTGTGTGCGTAGAGACATTTATCATACAATAGAAATTTCAAATAACCATTTAGAAATATTAAATGCATGGAACATACACAAGACTATTTTGTACAGCTGGGTGCCTATAAAAGCACATTTCCCCTTCTGTCCACATCCACTGAACTGGCTCATACAGTTGTTCGTCATGATGGACCTCATAATGACCCTTGTAATTTCTCCTGCATTGCTTCCACCTTGCAGGGATGCCAATGCAATAATCTGAAATAAAATTTTACAAACATGAATTTCAAATAGAAACAAAAGGGTAACCAAGCTAAATTTAGGAATTACATTGTACAGTTATGAAAGTATAAGAGATATGCATTTTTGACATGATTACTTTTTAAGTAATTAATATTATGTTATGAGATTTTTACATCAAAGTTCAAAATGACAGATGTCTTAATTTTTTTTAGTTTTTACATCGCTTTTTAAAAATTGTATTGCAAGTGACATTACTTTTGGATCAACCCTTGTACTTGCCAGCTTTTTTTGGGAAGAGTCATCCAGATTTTCTTGGAACTCCTCCACCTCTCTGCCGCTATTGAGTTTTTCTCCCTGTGGTAGCAATGTTTCCACAGTTCCATAGTCTGTATCCAGTGTTGCTATTAGATGCGATTTTATGGCCGCAACATCTTGTTGCAGGAGATCAAGTTTAGAAATAACTGAAATTTTTAATCATGCTAGCAATAAGTATAAGAAATAAATGCTGTGAATGTGGTTTAATATTGACAAGTTCAAAATTTGACAATCTTTATGTTAAAGACAATTTTGACAAATTTATCTATCCTGTATATGATGTGAGAATTTTGACAAAATAAAAATCGCCAAAATAGTCAAAGTTAGCACATAGTCAAAATCTTCATGAAGTCAATCTCTCTCTTTCTCAAATTAATAACATTGTAAATCTATTTTTAATCATATACTTGAATTCTTGTTTTATCCATTGCATTCACAAAGATATACTACAGCTTTAAAATAAAGAATATTTATCCAGATTAAATCATTAGAGGAATGTTTGCTGACCTTGCTGAAACAAATCAGGCAGGTTTGTGGTATCTGTTAGTTCATTGGCAGCAGCTGATAAAAAGAATTAACACTTATAAATATCATTTAGGAACTTAGATCATACATGTTATATGTCATTATATGTGATTTATATATATATTATAAGATAGAATATTGGACTTCATAAGCCCCAGCATGTACCTGGAATTGGAGGAGAATTTGATGGAGCATTGCTTGACTGTCTTTGCTCAACAGTTTTTGACCGTGGTGATCTGCGTAGCGTAAGCAATTGTCTCCTCACTGTGATGGGTGTGTACGTTGTACCAGGGTTTACCGGAGATGGTGATTCTCTTTTTTCCCTTAAAGGCGTTAATTCACAATTAGGTCTTGATTTGCCAGGAGGGGAGACGTTTCTACCTAACAACAAAAATTAATTAAATATGTTACCAGTATACATGTATTATGCATTATTTTAACATATAGATCAATATTTTAAAAACTATTATGACTACAATACTGTAGAATATTAAACATAATAGGACATAGCAAGTACCTTGAATAGGAAGAGACTTTGAAAGGGCATTGTTAGGTGGTTTGTCCTTGTTAACAGTAGTCAAAGGTGATCTTCCAACAGGAATGGCAATCAACTGTCTTGGGGTCCTTCCACTGACATATTCTTGCACAGGAGATGGTGAGAAGGATTCATCAGCATTGGATGGTGTAATGGTCCCAGTTTTTTTCATCGGTGTTGAACATTGACGTAACTGACATTTTTTAGGAGGAGAAGGCACACATTCATCTTTAAAATAGTAAAATAAAGCACACCAGTTCATAAAAATAAGATTTAGTGCTTTTTTTAACTATAGGTAAAGTAAATATACTGTGATCTATAATAATTACATAACAGTAAGCACAAATAACATAATTACATAATCAGCTCATTACACATCATGACCCATTTAACCCCTGGTTAGGAAGACAGTACTGTAAAATGCGCATTGTCTTGCCAAATGTTACAATGGCATTGTAGCAGTATGCTGAAGACAGGCCTAAAAAACCCAGAATTCTGAAGTTGGACAGACAGACGGATAGGCAAACTGACATATGTAAAGGAAACCTACAGTCCCCACCAAGAAATCAGCCAGTAGGATTGACTTATGTCTCATAACAATTTTTGGTTAGTGCAGAAACGTTACCTTCACTGTCAATTTCCGTGTCACTCAGAAATCTTGAGGGTACTAGCTGTTTGCGCTTTTTGGACTCTCCTTCACTTTGAGTTTCCACATTTGATGTGTCCAAAGCTCTCTTGCTGTACTTTCTGGCAGTTTCATAATCCTCATAATCTGAAAAATTTCATTTAACATCCTCTCTGTTCACATTTATCACATCCATAATACCCTGAAAATTGTTTTACACACTTTATGAATGCCTTTGCAGGAGCATCACAAATGACACAAAGTAATTTCACCTCAAAATGTTCTTCGTTGATGTTGATGCCATTATTGATTAAATTGTTCAATTCAATAATTGTTTCATTTAAGAACTCTAGATTCGATGGCTTGGATGTACCCACAGTCAATGCTATGGGGAAAGGTCTAGGGGGCTTTAAATTGCATATTAGTCCAAGAACTGGCCATACAGATGTATTGGTGCTTTTAAAAAGCGGCAGTCCATCAATATTCAGTGAAAGAGTTATGGAGTTATCAATAGCCTGAATGTCTGTTTGGTTGTACTTTTTCAATGCATTATTTATCATAGTTTCCAGGCCAAAGTAAAAATAGTCCATATTGGATACCTTTATAATGTCAACTTCTCTCGGAGTTTAAGTAAAGTGCGAGAAGAACTTGGAAGGTTTGGATGCCCATTTTGCTTTAACAATTTTAAGAGGGAGTCAACTGCATTAGCTTATTTCATATGTATTGACCCAGTTTCTCAATGGTTCCATTATGTCTGTTGATTCACCATCACTACCCATACTTATTACTTCATCACTGGAAATAACTAGTTCAAAATTTAGATCTATTACACCTGATTCTTTTTCAGATGATTGATCAATATTTGACAGGCAGTTTTCTGTATTTTGTCTATCAATGCTAGAATTGACATTTAGTGTTTGATTAGAAGTTTGAGGTACCGGTACATGTGTTTCAGAATCAGATTCAAATTGATCCTGATGTTGATGCACACGCATGCGCTTATTTGAAATCCATTGCTTGTTATATAAACGTCTCTTTTTATGCTTTTCATCTGGATCCATAATCCCAAATCTTACTAAAATATAGAACAATTTTGGCATAATCCATTATTTATGCTTTTCATCTGGATCCATAATCCCAAATCTTACTAAAATATAGAACAATTTTGGCATAATCCATTATTTAAAACCAAATTTTAATGACAATCATAAATTGTGTTTATGTTACCTAGTTGAACCAATTTTTCAAAATAAAGATTTCTTAATCATGTTAATCTGACTAAATATATACTTAATTTTTTTTCTACATACAAATTGTTTTGATGGCATCCATTAATATTTATTTTATAGTCTGCTGTTATGATAATTCATTTCACAGTGAAAAAGATTTTAAATCAAACTAACAATACTCTAAAGATGCATACAATTAAAATAGTTTACAAAAATGTTCATTAGATAAAAACTATCATATAAAACACAGAATCATACCGGGGTAATAGAAATTCGAAATCGAGAACTACTTTCTACTCGAGATGCATTAATTTACTACTTTCATAGGGATGAGGTACTCAGTACAATTTAGCTGCAGAACTGTAGCTCTCGGTATGAAAAAAAAAATGGATAGATGACCAGGAAGCTTTGGTTCCATTCATACAAAAAAACTGTATAATTTTATTCTAGTTTCTCCCCAGACTCGATTTTTACTTAATTTTACCCAATTCCATATGATTTATGCCGAAAAAATTTCAAGTTTATGCACTATCAAAATCAGCTGTTTACTTGATTCAAACTTACTTTTTAACACCCTCACCAGCCTTGTAAAACTAACAGGGTGCGATCCCGTTGACAGCGAGAATCGCCATTTTAAAATGTAAACAAACTTGAACTGTTTCAATTCACATGGATGGGAATGATGTTGGAAATAGTAAGTATGAAGCAAGTAAACAGCTGATATCGATAGCATATTGTCTGGAATATTTATTGGTACTGTCAGATCATTTTTACAGACTCTTTTTTGCAAAACATGAATATATAAAAAAAAAATTAGCAGAAAAATTGAACCATCGTAAATTTGAAGTTTTTTTGTATGGGTGGAACTGTTGCTCCACGGTCGTCCATCCAATTTTTAATATTTCAAACTGGGAGCGTTCGCCATTTTTTTCCTGCGTAGCACGTGGTGCTCTGATAACACCGTTAAAACATTGTATTTTGGTATAACTGACCATAATTAGTCAAGCATTAATTGTAGCTACCGCATGACTACTCGCCCATAATAAACAATGCATACACATTTTAAAGGACATGACATTGAACCTGAATGTGAATAAAACTGCTTCAAATTAAGCCCACCTTCGCACTTCGTCGATTGTTCGAGAAAGGAAGTTGTCTATTACCAATCAATAAAACCTAATCTGAATGGTTATAAAATTTCCGGATTGATTACGGACATGTAATTTGGGGGGGGGGGGGGGGGGGGGGGGGGGGACACATGCACACACAGAAGAAAAAAATATTTTATCAATATTTTACTTGGCTTTTTCAATTTTTGACATACAATTTATATCTTAAAATGGTATATATAATATATTACAACTGTTTATTTTAAGATAATTACAACTGTTTATATCAACATAATTCGCGAATCGCCGCATCTTATGCATTGACCAATCAGAAGATGTTATGACGTAGACTAGAGCGTAATCAAATATTGGTTATATTAATAACATTTCAGTGATGTTCATGTTGTAAAATGTATTGTAAATAGTTCACATCCTAAGTACACTTAAAAAATCATAATGGAGGATAATATTAAATAATATATGTGCATCGTTCAGACGAAGATCCTGATTTTTTTTCCAAATGGGAGGGGGGGGGGGGGGGGGGGTGCAAACCTTTTCAGTAAATCGAACCCAGAATACAATACCGGTATATTGTGTTTTGTTTTTTTTATTTGCAAAATTTCCAGCACCCCTTCCCAATGATTCACGCATTTCACAAAATGAAGAAAAAAAAATCGTCTATAAAACGTTTTAAAATCAATTTTTAAAAAATGTTTTTGATATGATTGTTCTTATATTTCTAACAATGTTAATGTAACGTTTCAAAAACATTTTTAAAAATGTTTTAGTTTTCATTTGCAAAATGTTTGTATTATCGTTTTTACAATGTTATAAAAACAAGAATAAAATGTTTTCATTGCGTTATAAAAACGTTTGGATGGAAATGTTCTCTAAAAACCTTTTTAGAACCAGAATACAATGTTATGAAAACGTTATGTGCTACCTGGGTAATTCAATGGAGGAAAGCTATGATTCAGTTGTATCAGTGAATCAATTATTACATGCATTAATTGAATTGATGTCTGCAATAATTGAATTATTGCTCTCTTGAACTGAATTGTTGTGTGCATCAATTCAGTTGTTGATATGATCAATTTAGTTGTTGATATCATCAATTCAGTTGAAGAGGACAATTCAGCAGAATATTAATGCTATAAAAAAAACACCAATGCACCCAATAATTCAGACTTCAGCCTTTGGGGGCTTCGTTTCAAGGCGGTCTTCAGACATCTTGTCTAATCAAATTGCATATGCCTTCAAACTACAGATCCTGGATCCGCCCTTGAGCTTACTTGAAAATATATTTAGAATCCTTTGTGTCGTCATACATGATGACGTTGCATTGTGGTTGTTTGGTCTGACGTTGTGTTGTGGTTACAGTCTGGTCGAAGAGACAAGACGTGTTTTTTGAGCAAGCGAATATTTTACGACATATCTGCGATCTAAATCACAAGTAAAGTATGAAGATGAACAGTGGCGCTTATAAGAGGGTAATTACTCGTAGTACAAATTAACTTGGGGCCAACTCTTAAAAATAGCGCTAGAGAATTCAAAATGGACAGACGCAGTGTGCAACTCGGGTTTCTGGATAGGGCAACCTTTGGGATGGGGTGGGGGGTGGGGGTAATTTATCACAACCAAGCATCAGTGAAACGGCACAATATTAGACAAACACTGACATTAGTGCTTAAATACTATTCTGGTTTATTTTTCTTCTTGCCTCAATGTGCATACTTTCATGAAATTCCGCGAAATGTCACTTGTTAGTCTAAACGAAACGTCACAGTGTGCAGTTTGTTTTCCTAAATGTAATTTTGAGTTGTCGACGTTAGCAGCTTGATTAAATATGTAAAGTTTTCTGTACATTAATGTTATGGATGGAATTATATAGCTCCAATGGTTGAGCTCACACGGTTTAACTAAGGTAGGCCTATGATTAAAATAGATGAATTGTTAGGCCCAGGGTAGGTTCGACTTATCCGATGCCTAAACGTGTGAAAATCGTACAGTAGTATATAAATTATCAGTATGAATTTTAATATTTGTTATAAAATAGGATTTACATGTACTTAGAATTGGTAACTCTTCAATGACTATATATGGTAGTTGGGGTTTCGTTGCCAATGACGACATACGTTGCTTGGAGTGTTCTGTTTTGGATACGGCAGTAGTTAAAGAAATAAGACGTGCCTGAACAAGGCTAACACTCTCTTAACAATCAAAGGGGGGGGGGGGGGGACTGGCACAGATAGAAAATGATCCAAAACAGGATTAAGAGGGTAATGATTTAGGCCCAGAGTTTTTTTTTGAAATGGTTGGTCGACTCATTTGACTGCAAAGCCACTTATATACAGCCAATACTAGGCCTATATTCTAACTATGCATAGCATCTTCTTATAATTTAAATCCATTCTGTCCCCTACTGCATATTTAAAAATTTTAGCTCCAATTCAAATATATATGAAATATATATATATATATATATATATATATATATATATATATATATATCAAATTCATAAAATCGAATGTCACTGAATGAATTTTTGTTTATTTGTGTGCCTCATACATCCGAAAAGTAAATTTAAAAAATGCTTCTTGAAGTGCATTCCATAAGAAGAATTGTCAAATATGTGGAGCATTCAGTTATCCACCTTCAGCTTGGAATAAAAGTCAATGAGGGTCAACAGATAGGAAATCAGATTCGACATTATGAATTCATCCTACTTATGTATACTTCAACGTACATGGGGCAATTAACAAAATTATTAAAATGACATAGTGTTGCTATGAACTCTAATAAGAACAGTGTTGTGATTAATTCAAACTTCGGGAGCCTTTGGGGACTTTGTTTTAAGGCGGTCTTCAGACACCCTATCTAATCAGCTTACATACCCTTTCTAAGTTCAGATCCTGGATCCGCCTTTTGCTTACTTGTAAATATATTTAGAATCCTTTATGTCGTCATACATGATGACGTTGCATTGTGGTTGTTTGGTGTGACATTGTGTTGTGGTTACAGTCTGGTCGAAGAGACAAGACGTGTTTTTTGAGCAAGCGAATATTTTACGACATATCTGCGATCTAAATCACAAGTAAAGTATGAAGATGAACAGTGGCGCTTATAAGAGGGTAATTACTCGTAGTACAAATTAACTTGGGGCCAACTCTTAAAAATAGCGCTAGAGAATTCAAAATGGACAGACGCAGTGTGCAACTCGGGTTTCTGGATAGGGCAACCTTTGGGATGGGGTGGGGGGTGGGGGTAATTTATCACAACCAAGCATCAGTGAAACGGCACAATATTAGACAAACACTGACATTAGTGCTTAAATACTATTCTGGTTTATTTTTCTTCTTGCCTCAATGTGCATACTTTCATGAAATTCCGCGAAATGTCACTTGTTAGTCTAAACGAAACGTCACAGTGTGCAGTTTGTTTTCCTAAATGTAATTTTGAGTTGTCGACGTTAGCAGCTTGATTAAATATGTAAAGTTTTCTGTACATTAATGTTATGGATGGAATTATATAGCTCCAATGGTTGAGCTCACACGGTTTAACTAAGGTAGGCCTATGATTAAAATAGATGAATTGTTAGGCCCAGGGTAGGTTCGACTTATCCGATGCCTAAACGTGTGAAAATCGTACAGTAGTATATAAATTATCAGTATGAATTTTAATATTTGTTATAAAATAGGATTTACATGTACTTAGAATTGGTAACTCTTCAATGACTATATATGGTAGTTGGGGTTTCGTTGCCAATGACGACATACGTTGCTTGGAGTGTTCTGTTTTGGATACGGCAGTAGTTAAAGAAATAAGACGTGCCTGAACAAGGCTAACACTCTCTTAACAATCAAAGGGGGGGGGGGGGGGGGGGGGACTGGCACAGATAGAAAATGATCCAAAACAGGATTAAGAGGGTAATGATTTAGGCCCAGAGTTTTTTTTTTGAAATGGTTGGTCGACTCATTTGACTGCAAAGCCACTTATATACAGCCAATACTAGGCCTATATTCTAACTATGCATAGCATCTTCTTATAATTTAAATCCATTCTGTCCCCTACTGCATATTTAAAAATTTTAGCTCCAATTCAAATATATATGAAATATATATATATATATATATATATCAAATTCATAAAATCGAATGTCACTGAATGAATTTTGTTTATTTGTGTGCCTCATACATCCGAAAAGTAAATTTAAAGAATGCTTCTTGAAGTGCATTCCATAAGAAGAATTGTCAAATATGTGGAGCATTCAGTTATCCACCTTCAGCTTGGAATAAAAGTCAATGAGGGTCAACAGATAGGAAATCAGATTCGACATTATGAATTCATCCTACTTATGTATACTTCAACGTACATGGGGCAATTAACAAAATTATTAAAATGACATAGTATTGCTATGAACTCTAATAAGAACAGTGTTGTGATTAATTCAAACTTCGGGAGCCTTTGGGGACTTTGTTTTAAGGCGGTCTTCAGACACCCTATCTAATCAGCTTACATACCCTTTCTAAGTTCAGATCCTGGATCCGCCTTTTGCTTACTTGTAAATATATTTAGAATCCTTTATGTCGTCATACATGATGACGTTGCATTGTGGTTGTTTGGTGTGACATTGTGTTGTGGTTACAGTCTGGTCGAAGAGACAAGACGTGTTTTTTGAGCAAGCGAATATTTTACGACATATCTGCGATCTAAATCACAAGTAAAGTATGAAGATGAACAGTGGCGCTTATAAGAGGGTAATTACTCGTAGTACAAATTAACTTGGGGCCAACTCTTAAAAATAGCGCTAGAGAATTCAAAATGGACAGACGCAGTGTGCAACTCGGGTTTCTGGATAGGGCAACCTTTGGGATGGGGTGGGGGGTGGGGGTAATTTATCACAACCAAGCATCAGTGAAACGGCACAATATTAGACAAACACTGACATTAGTGCTTAAATACTATTCTGGTTTATTTTTCTTCTTGCATCAATGTGCATACTTTCATGAAATTCCGCGAAATGTCACTTGTTAGTCTAAACGAAACGTCACAGTGTGCAGTTTGTTTTCCTAAATGTAATTTTGAGTTGTCGACGTTAGCAGCTTGATTAAATATGTAAAGTTTTCTGTACATTAATGTTATGGATGGAATTATATAGCTCCAATGGTTGAGCTCACACGGTTTAACTAAGGTAGGCCTATGGTTAAAATAGCTGAATTGTTAGGCCCAGGGTAGGTTCGACTTATCCGATGCCTAAACGTGTGAAAATCGTACAGTAGTATATAAATTATCAGTATGAATTTTAATATTTGTTATAAAATAGGATTTACATGTACTTAGAATTGGTAACTCTTCAATGACTATATATGGTAGTTGGGGTTTCGTTGCCAATGACGACATACGTTGCTTGGAGTGTTCTGTTTTGGATACGGCAGTAGTTAAAGAAATAAGACGTGCCTGAACAAGGCTAACACTCTCTTAACAATCAAAGGGGGGGGGGGGGGGGGGACTGGCACAGATAGAAAATGATCCAAAACAGGATTAAGAGGGTAATGATTTAGGCCCAGAGTTATTTTTTTGAAATGGTTGGTCGACTCATTTGACTGCAAAGCCACTTATATACAGCCAATACTAGGCCTATATTCTAACTATGCATAGCATCTTCTTATAATTTAAATCCAATCTGTCGCCTACTGCATATTTAAAAATTTTAGCTCCAATTCAAATATATATCAAATTCATAAAATCGAATGTCACTGAATGAATTTTTGTTTATTTGTGTGCCTCATACATCCGAAAAGTAAATTTAAAAAATGCTTCTTGAAGTGCATTCCATAAGAAGAATTGTCAAATATGTGGAGCATTCAGTTATCCATCTTCAGCTTGGAATAAAAGTCAATGAGGGTCAACAGATAGGAAATCAGATTCGACATTATAAATTCATCCTACTTATGTATACTTCAACGTACAGGGGGCAATTAACAAAATTATTAAAATGACATAGTATTGCTATAAGAACAGTGTTGTGATTAATTCAAACTTCGGGAGCCTTTGGGGACTTTGTTTTAAGGCGGTCTTCAGACACCCTATCTAATCAGCTTACATACCCTTTCTAAGTTCAGATCCTGGATCCGCCTTTTGCTTACTTGTAAATATATTTAGAATCCTTTATGTCGTCATACATGATGACGTTGCATTGTGGTTGTTTGGTGTGACATTGTGTTGTGGTTACAGTCTGGTCGAAGAGACAAGACGTGTTTTTTGAGCAAGCGAATATTTTACGACATATCTGCGATCTAAATCACAAGTAAAGTATGAAGATGAACAGTGGCGCTTATAAGAGGGTAATTACTCGTAGTACAAATTAACTTGGGGCCAACTCTTAAAAATAGCGCTAGAGAATTCAAAATGGACAGACGCAGTGTGCAACTCGGGTTTCTGGATAGCGCAACCTTTGGGATGGGGTGGGGGGTGGGGGTAATTTATCACAACCAAGCATCAGTGAAACGGCACAATATTAGACAAACACTGACATTAGTGCTTAAATACTATTCTGGTTTATTTTTCTTCTTGCATCAATGTGCATACTTTCATGAAATTCCGCGAAATGTCACTTGTTAGTCTAAACGAAACGTCACAGTGTGCAGTTTGTTTTCCTAAATGTAATTTTGAGTTGTCGACGTTAGCAGCTTGATTAAATATGTAAAGTTTTCTGTACATTAATGTTATGGATGGAATTATATAGCTCCAATGGTTGAGCTCACACGGTTTAACTAAGGTAGGCCTATGGTTAAAATAGCTGAATTGTTAGGCCCAGGGTAGGTTCGACTTATCCGATGCCTAAACGTCGTACAGTAGTATATAAATTATCAGTATGAATTTTAATATTTGTTATAAAATAGGATTTACATGTACTTAGAATTGGTAACTCTTCAATGACTATATATGGTAGTTGGGGTTTCGTTGCCAATGACGACATACGTTGCTTGGAGTGTTCTGTTTTGGATACGGCAGTAGTTAAAGAAATAAGACGTGCCTGAACAAGGCTAACACTCTCTTAACAATCAAAGGGGGGGGGGGGGGGCGGGGGACTGGCACAGATAGAAAATGATCCAAAACAGGATTAAGAGGGTAATGATTTAGGCCCAGAGTTATTTTTTTGAAATGGTTGGTCGACTCATTTGACTGCAAAGCCACTTATATACAGCCAATACTAGGCCTATATTCTAACTATGCATAGCATCTTCTTATAATTTAAATCCAATCTGTCGCCTACTGCATATTTAAAAATTTTAGCACAAATTCAAATATATATCAAATTCATAAAATCGAATGTCACTGAATGAATTTTTGTTTATTTGTGTGCCTCATACATCCGAAAAGTAAATTTAAAAAATGCTTCTTGAAGTGCATTCCATAAGAAGAATTGTCAAATATGTGGAGCATTCAGTTATCCATCTTCAGCTTGGAATAAAAGTCAATGAGGGTCAACAGATAGGAAATCAGATTCGACATTATAAATTCATCCTACTTATGTATACTTCAACGTACAGGGGGCAATTAACAAAATTATTAAAATGACATAGTATTGCTATGAACTCTAATAAGAACAGTGTTGTGATTAATTCAAACTTCGGGAGCCTTTGGGGACTTTGTTTTAAGGCGGTCTTCAGACACCCTATCTAATCAGCTTACATACCCTTTCTAAGTTCAGATCCTGGATCCGCCTTTTGCTTACTTGTAAATATATTTAGAATCCTTTATGTCGTCATACATGATGACGTTGCATTGTGGTTGTTTGGTGTGACATTGTGTTGTGGTTACAGTCTGGTCGAAGAGACAAGACGTGTTTTTTGAGCAAGCGAATATTTTACGACATATCTGCGATCTAAATCACAAGTAAAGTATGAAGATGAACAGTGGCGCTTATAAGAGGGTAATTACTCGTAGTACAAATTAACTTGGGGCCAATTCTTAAAAATAGCGCTAGAGAATTCAAAATGGACAGACGCAGTGTGCAACTCGGGTTTCTGGATAGCGCAACCTTTGGGATGGGGTGGGGGGTGGGGGTAATTTATCACAACCAAGCATCAGTGAAACGGCACAATATTAGACAAACACTGACATTAGTGCTTAAATACTATTCTGGTTTATTTTTGTTCTTGCCTCAATGAGCATACTTTCATGAAATTCCGCGAAATGTCACTTGTTAGTCTAAACGAAACGTCACAGTGTGCAGTTTGTTTTCCTAAATGTAATTTTGAGTTGTCGACGTTAGCAGCTTGATTAAATATGTAAAATTTTCTGTACATTAATGTTATGGATGGAATTATATAGCTCCAATGGTTGAGCTCACACGGTTTAACTAAGGTAGGCCTATGGTTAAAATAGATGAATTGTTAGGTTCGACTTATCCGATGCCTAAACGTGTGAAAATCGTACAGTAGTATATAAATTATCAGTATGAATTTTAATATTTGTTATAAAATAGGATTTACATGTACTTAGAATTGGTAACTCTTCAATGACTATATATGGTAGTTGGGGTTTCGTTGCCAATGACGACATACGTTGCTTGGAGTGTTCTGTTTTGGATACGGCAGTAGTTAGAGAAATAAGACGTGCCTGAAGAAGGCTAACACTCTCTTAACAGTCATTGGGGGAGGGGGCGGGGGGCACTGGCACAGATAGAAAATGATCCAAAACAGGATTAAGAGGGTAATGATTTAGGCCCAGAGTTAATTTTTTGAAATGGTTGGTCGACTCATTTGACTGCAAAGCCACTTATATACAGCCAATACTAGGCTTATATTCTAACTATGCATAGCATCTTCTTATAATTTAAATCCATTCTGTCACCTACTGCATATTTAAAAATTTTAGCACAAATTTTAATTCAAATATATATGAAATAATTTGATTTAGCTATTTGAAACCTTTTATCGAATTCATAAAATCGAATGCCACTAAATGAAATTCTTCTTTTTATCTGTGTGCCTCATACATCCGAAAAGTAAATTTAAAAAATGCTTCTTGAAGTGCATTCCATAGGAAGAATTGTCAAATATGTGGAGCATTCAGTTATCCTATCTACAGCTTGGAATAAAAGTCAATGAGGGTCAACAGATAGGAAATCAGATTCCACATTATAAAGTCATCATACTTATTTATACTTCAAGATACATCACTCTGTGTGTGTATATGTATATATATATATATATATATGGAAAATTTTCTTTTAGAACTTTAATCTATACTGTAAGATCGCTATAAGAATTTGCCTGCTGTTAGCTCTTTCTCAAAAATGAATGATTGAACTCACAATCTAGATCAGTAATAGAGAGGTGCTCTGACATCATGTCAGCTAATTGCTGTATATATATATAGATATAGATACATGTCAGGTTTTGGGTGGAATCAGATACTCCAATCCCACAAATTTCATTCATTAAATCATAATGATATTCTAGCTGAGTTCAACATTATTGCACATGCTATTAAGAGTACTGAATCAGATTAATTTATAGCCTGAAAGCATGAGCATGCATGTATTATATAATTGATGTATATTGTACTCTGAATACATAGGTATAAACCCGTCTTTATCTATATTACAGAAGAGAATTGATGCTGCCTGCCCTGCCTCGGAAGATGCCTCAAGTTTTTACAAGAGGCTGGGACTGGACATTTTGGCCATGTCCTACACTTTTGGGCAGTCTGAGGAGGTCTCAGTTTTTGTTTTACTTTACACTGTATAGATTTGAAAAGTAAGTCAAATTGTCCATTATTTCTCTTCATCACTTTAATCTATAGAAATTTTTTTTTTGTTGTAAGTTAAAGAGGAACAACACATTGTCATAATGGCAGACTGGAACCAAAATTGATCAATTATATATCGGCAATATATTTGTCGTCCTTTTAGATTTAAGCAGCCACGTGAAATATCATATTGAGTTAACATGTTCAACTTCCAAGGATATCTCCCACTTTTTTCTAGTGTGTTATTCCTCCTTAAACAATGAATTATTAAATTCAAATGAAGTCTTTTCATAATTGTAAACATGATTTTACTTGTTTTACAGGCTGAGCAACCAAGAAAACGTTCTGTTCCAAATACTAGGCCCACTCACGGACACGACAGAGTGGTGACAAACTGGGTAGGTACATGTCAACAGAATATGGTGTATTCCACCCTCTTTAAATCAAATCATTTCAGTTATTATTCTTAATTATCACATGCTTTTGTCTCCTTTAGTCTCAGCCCCACCAGACAGGCAGACAGTCTGTGCATCCAGCTAGAAACAGTGAAAGATCTGATTCAGTAACAACTGGTTCTGTCTATAATCCACATGATCGACCTCTTAATTACCAACAGCATTACTGTGATCCAAAGAAAGAGTTTGTGAATGGTGGCCTCAAATACCAGCATCCAAACGGATACGTGCATCATGTACATGCAAGATCCGCTGTGGTCAATTCTGGCCCCATGCACAATCAACAAGGTCTTCACCATACTCGTCCACATCCCAGGACTGGGTCAGAGAAAGTGGACAACAAAGAGCAGGCTCAGCTAGCTCTCCCTCAGCAGATAATGGTGAAAAAAGAGGTAAAGACACAAGGCAATGATGGAATATTACATGACAACAAACCCTGTCACATGATGTTAGTTACATAATTATACAGAATATCAATGCAGTCATCAACATGTATTGGTTCTCTACTTGCTTAAAATTAATTAGAGAAAAATTCTAACAATTTTCAAAGATTCTTCTTTCATAAATTTACACTCAAGAAAAAATAAAAAAAGAAAAAGAAAAGGACCTTGAATTAAAGGGGCATCCCAACCCTATTTAGGTCACCTGAGTTACTGAATCTGGACATAGTAATATATTGTGTTCTCTATATTTGTTTGATTGAAACCAGACTTGGTACACTGGTGCATCCAAAGGAATTCCCTTGGGGATCTGGGTTAGAATAGGTCCTCAGTATCCCTTGATTGTCATAAAAGGCAACTAAATGGGGCAGTCCCTCAGATGAGACTGCAAAAACTGAGGTCCAATGTCACAGCAGGTGTGGCACGATAAAGATCCCTCCCTGCTCAAAGGCCATAAGCACTGAGCTTAGGCCTAAATTTTGCAGCCCTTCACTGGCAATGGTGACATGGTGAAAGATTCTTGAGCAGGACATTAAACAATATACAACCAGCCAACATCCAAAGGAGTAGATAATTCCACTTCTATTGATTTTTAAGGTCAAGGGTCAAACTGGACATAGTAAGATATTGTCTGCTCAATATGTTGACAGACACCAAACTTGGTATACCGATTCTACCTAAGGAGTATATGATGTCTATTGCTTTTGAGGTCACAAGGTCATGACTCAAATTCAATACTCATTGTTTAAGAACACTTATACTCTTTGCAATCTTTTTCTTGAGCTGATTTGGAAGAATTTTTTATTTTAATGACGATACATATATAGGAAAAGGTATCAGTTACTTTTTTCCAATTTGCACCACAGAAGGGGTGGGGGTGGGGCATACCTGTTTCTGAAACATTTTTTGTTATAAATATATTTTTGTTTCTTATGCTTTTGCTTTTAAGCTATGCATTTGTATATCGAGTCTTATACTTCAATATCTTCATAATTTATTCTAGCCCCAGGTCAAACCCATCAACAGATATGCTCCTCCAGATTATATAACACTAAAGTATCACCCAACACCTACTCTGGAAGACCTTGGCTTGATCAGCTATCTAGACAGTCCTCCGTCTTCTCCAAGAGCTGTTTCACCAGATCGGGACTTAGCTCATGTGTCTACCACCTCTGTTGTCTCAGACCCGCGCACAAAAAAGTCTGTCTCAGGGGCTCACCAATCCACATCAGCTTTGATTACCACAAGAATGGCAGAGAGACCCCAAGCCATCTCTGCCAGTGAAACTGTAAGTATATATGTGGACTGTAGTGCATAGGAAGGTACAAAGTAACCGAAGCTTATCTTAAATTTTGTGAACTTTAATTGTTTTGTAGACTCTGCATTTATCAAAAAATATGTAAACACAGGTGTATGTTCCAAGGCATGCTCCAAAAGGTTGGGCCCCACTTATAGAGGTGGATGTTCCAAGGAATGTTCCAAAAGGTTGGGCCCCACTTATAGAGGTGGATAAACCCTCAAAAGGAGGTACTCCTCGAGGACCCTCAGTGGATGGTGGTCATCCTACCTCAGCACTGACATCACGACCTGTCCATACCTCTGTAAACCTAGCTCAACATTGGCTAAAAGACCAAAGAAAGAGGCATGTGATTGGGTAAGACACGGATACATGAATATTAATATGATAAATTTGATATATGATAATTTTTTGATACCTGAATTTTGTACTATAAGTATAAGAACTAAACTTCTTGTCATTTGAAGACAACAGAATGGTGAGGTATACATGTGTTTTTCTGCAGTCGATGATAGCCGAGCAGTATTCATCGGAGAGTCGTCAGTCTGATGACAAGCAAGGAAGGCATGACGCAATGTACAGACGCTACAACAGTGCTGAGGATCCACGTAATGGTCCACAGAGGCAGGACTCAAAATGTCAACAGAGCAGAGACACCTGGCATCAGACTTGTGATAAGACTCAGACTCTGCCCTCTAGTAGTCAGACATTTGAGCAGGTAATTAGTATATCTCTCTCGGAATGTTTCAGATGCCTGATAACTCTAGAACTTCATCATGGAAAAACTATTTTGTGCATTGGTATTTCTTAATTTTCCAGCTGTTGGCTGAACAGAAAGCCAGGCAAAATGGGTATCAGGAAAATTTGAATACCACTGCTATCAGGCAAATTAACAGCATCAGAGTTAATGAGCCAATTAATTCTGACATTAAGGTAAGGCAATATGTATGATCAAACTCATGATGTAAACCACTATTCAATATCAAAGAATTTTAAATACATCATGTGTATTTCATCTGTTATTTTGTAAATACTGAAAACCTCCAAGAAAAAGGCCAAGTGATTGCAGAATGTGTCATTAACTTTAATATACATTAAGATATTTATTTCAATTCAAGTTTGATATTCAAATTCTTATGCCTGGATATTCAAAATCTTACAGATTTGGGTATTCTTTAAAAATCTTTATTGTTTTAAAAAGCTGCAAGCTGGTATATTCAGAATGTTGTTGTTTATTTATGAAAACCTTTGTTGTTTCATATTTTTGAAAATCCTAGTACTCAATATTTTTGTTCAATTCTAAATAGTTAAATGTCATGAGAATTTCACCTGTTATTCTTACCATAGACATGCAATGGTTAATGTAGAAAATCCCACCACAGGTTGATTTGGTATTGAGTTTGCACTGAATTAAGACCTGCAGTTGCCTTAAGTGTTAATGGGTTGGAGGGGGTGGGGGGTTGGGTGTCCAGGCTCCAAATGTCAAAGAGGGAATGATGCAACTTCGAAGAGAAAAAGTAATAAATCTTACCAACATTTTGGTTTTATGGTGGAACTCTTGAGTAAAGTAGTTGCATTATCCTAATATGGACTTCCAATAACGACAAACCCTCAGAGTCATTTGTCTATAAGAAACTTACCAGTGTTGCATGATCAGGAGCACAATTGTTCACACATACAACAATGTTTAAAAGATGTGCCTCAAAATTGTCCAGAAGTCAACTTTGGATATCAGCTATCATTTTCTGAGTTCTCTCTGACTAGGACATGAAATTAAATTAAAAGCTCCTAACTTGTAGCTGGGCACTTCTAGAATCTAATTGGAGCTCTAAACTGCTTCAAACCAACTGAATCTTGCACCCCAAAGTAAGCTTGAGAAAATAAGTGCTTCAGGGTTTCTTCATCACATTTAGGCATTAGACATTTACATATATTAGTTAGGGTCACAAATTCATTAAAAAGCTCAAACTAGGAAAAGTTAGGGTCCCAGGTCAAACTATAAGTTTAGTGTCTTTATATGCCATTATTTTGGGTGTCAGCAGATTCATGGATTTTCACGAATTAACGGAGGAAACTTTAGATACTAAGTCTTTCAAGCATTATCTGTGACAATCAATTTTATTTCTATTTTTTTTAAATACAATTTTAGTTTATCGTCAGCGATGACCCCATTTTTACTATATATCATGAACTTTTACAGGATATTGTCTGTGACAATGTTATATATGTAGGCACCATGTGCCAAGTGAATGAGACACAACAGAGCATAATGCAAGCTGTTTCAGAATCAGCCTCTGCCTGACACTTTGAAAAACAAAGCGTTCGTGTCTACGTATTGTGTAATTCAATGTGATTAGGTGGATTTATATACACAAAAATGTAGATGTTCAATGCCTCAGTAGGCTGCCATTGAAAAAAATCCATACAATCACATGACAAATTATAAGGAGACTGTAAACCGAAGTTCACAGACTGCTTCTGAAATAACTAGCATGTTTCTTTATCCAGACAGTTACAAGGATTTATTATATAGTTACTTATCACAAATGCAAGTATTTTGTTGTTTTTCTTAAAAGACCTAGTATCACAAATCATTTTAATCTGTCAGTTTTAGCTCATCTGCGTCAAAGACTCAAGTGAGTTTTTCTGATCGAAAGTTGTCTTCAGCATCCTTATAAACTTTTCACATTTTCATCTTCTTCCAGAACCAATTTCAATCAAACTTTGCACGCAGTATCCTTGGGTGAAAGGGATTCAAGTTTGTGTACATGAAGGGCCATCTTCCCTTCAAAGTAATTGGGTAAGGGTCATTTAAAAATCTTCATAAGAACCACTGGGCCAGAAAAAAAAAAAAAAGAAAAAAAATTACTAGTATATCATGCTTCCTGATATAATGAAGATTTAAGTCTGTCCAAATATCATGTCCCCCCCCCCCCCCCCGCCCCTCTCCCCCCACCCCCAGTGGTAAGGTGGGGAAAGGTTGCTTCAATAGGGCAACAAAGTTTTATATGAGAAGGTATAGGGGAAAAAAAATTAAATCTTTTTCTGAAGAGCATCAGGGCTATGATTAGTCAAATAAACTTGCATGTATAGTCAGGAAGTGCAGATTCAAGTTTTTAGGTCACTTAATGAGTAAATTATTGCTGTCTATGTTTGTCCATCATTGTTAGTCAGCCATTGAGTTTCTTGTTATCTATGAGTCAAGGAACAAAATTTGTGAATTTCATTAATCCTGTCACTTTGGCATCTGAGGGGTGTAGCCAAAACCATTAGAATTGTTCTGATCTACAAACGTCTTCTTCTATATTCTTGGACATCAAGGAGTGAAATTGTTGTCATGATTATAATGAGCATTGAGCCCTCTACCAAAACTGTGAAATTCATGATTTAGGTCTCAAGATAGGGCTATGTTAGTCATATATTGAAAATGCATTAGGTCTTAGAAAATCTTTTATATTTCTGAACATCAAGCAATAAAACTGTTTGCATGATTATAATGAGCAATGAGCCCTAGAGTGTCCATGTTTGTGAAATTCATGACCCAATGGTTCAGGTACCAGATTGGCCATATATAATATGTATTGAATTACAGAAGACTATATTCTTTACTGCTTAACATCAAGTAGACAAACAAATATCTTCTTGTGAACAAGCCTAACAGCTATAATTAGTCATTTTGATGAGCAAGCATCCACAGGTACGTCCACTCCAGTGTATCAGATCCTGATTCTGGAGGGCATGGAAGAGCCATGATAAAATTCACGTATCTACACAGCAAATACATTTAAAATCTTCTCAAGAATAGCAGAACTGTGATTAGACACATTGATATGTGCAAATATCCAGAAGTATTTCAAATTGAAGTTTTTTCAAATCATGACTTGGAGATTAGAGGAAGGGGGGGGAGGAAATCTCGGAAGGGACTGGATGAAGTTTTACATAACAATATACATTGTAAGAGAAATCTCACCAATTTAGAACAATCATAGAGGGTTTTAGTTGTGTGTCTAAGGGGTTTCAGTGCCAAGGCGGAGCTTCAGCAGACATTATAAGTAGAAATTCAAATGTGTCAATTCTACTGATAATATAGGGAGGAAGTGCAGTGCTTGGGTTAATGGGATTATTTAGTTGTCTGTTGGTAACTTTGAATATTTTCAAATCATGCTCATTCTTTCAAACACTCATGGACAGTTTCAGCGATTGTTGCAAATTGACTTAATCCCCATGAAAACTTGCAATTAACTCTATACTGAAGGCATTTTTATGCACCCCCCAAAATTTTGGGGGAGTATATAGTCACCATCATGTCCATCCGAGCTCATATCTCCTAAATTTTTCATTAGAAATTGATATTATTGATCACAAATGTTCCTTGAGACAAGGACTTGTGGATCAAGGTCCCTCAAGGTAATTTTGGAAAGGTCAAGGTCACTCAGAACATGTAAATGTTTTTTATTTCAACAGTTTTTGATGTAAAAAGTTCTCATCTCAAAAAACTCTCATCAGAAATTAATCATAAGTGATCACAAATGTTCTTTTGGACAGGAGATATTTGTATCAAGGTGTTATTGGGAAGGTCAATATCACTCAAAACATATCTTATATAAGGAAAAATCAACAATTTTTAACAGGGATTGATCATATATCACACTAGGCTCTCAGACAATGATCACTCAAGGTCATTTCAGAAAGGTCAAGGTCACTCAGAACATATACCTTATATAAGAAGAAAGTTCTTTATTCCAACAGTTTTTGAACAGTTATTGATGATACATCACATAAATAAGTAAAGCTATCAGAAAATGTCAGTCAAGGTCATTTTGTAAAGGTCAAGGTCACTCAAAACATATACCTTGCATATGAAAAAGCCTTTTCAACAATATTTCAGTAGTTGTGGATCTTTAGAACCAAGATCTCTCAAGGTAACTTTGTAAAGGTCATTGTTGATCAGAAACTTAATATAGGAAAAAGTTCCTTATTTCAACAGTTTTTTTGACAGATAATTGATCATATGTCACACAAATAAAGTAATAGGCAAAGGACTTTCAGACAAAGGTCACTCAAGATCATTTTGTAAAGGTCACTCAACATATACCTTATTTATAAAACAAACCTTGTTGTTTCAACAGTATTTCAACGGTTATTAATCATTGTGCAAGTCATTCATCATAAAATAGTTCATTGGTTAGATGCAGTTCAAGGAGCATTCATCATTTTTACAAATATTCTTCTTAAAAGTTAATTACTTATACATATTTCAGACCTTAATAATACATCTTTAGTGCTATTGATACTTAATTAAATCGATATTTAGAAAGAACAGGTAGTCCATTACCAAATATTGTAATATAATAATCCCAGGGTAGGGGTTTTGGTTTCAGGGTGGGGTCAAAATGGTCAGTTATATGTTTCAACAATACAACATTTTTAACTTCTTCTTGATAACTACCATTCCAACTCTTTTCAAATTTGGTATGACATATCTTTGGGACAAGGGGAACCTAAATTGTCAATTTCAGGACTCCTACACCCATGCGGCTTTAGAGGCAGGTCAAAAATTGACCAATTTTCAAACATCTTCTCTATAATTACACATCTTTATGGAAAAACTAAATGTATAGTAATGTAGAGCAGGAAAGCCTCTGCAAAAAATGTTTCATTTCATAATCCCTGAAGTAGAGGTTCTGACCCCAGGATGGGGACAAACTTAGTATTATAAGTGTATGTATATGTAAAACATTTAAAATTCTTCTCTAATGCTATTGATACTAAATTGAAATTAAATAGATATTTAGAAGGAGTAGATCATCCTTAACTAACATTGTAAATTTCAAGATCTCAGGGAGTAATCGTTTTCCATAGTGGGTCCAAAATGATGACAATGATTATTTTCTTTATCAATTGTAAGACTCCTTTAAAATTCCTGATACCATATGAAAAATAAATCCATATTTAGGAAAAGCAGGAAAGGATGTACTAAAATTATGAGTTGGTTTTGACTTGAGAACAGGTCCAAATTAGTCAAACTGTGTTAGTATTACTTATATAAAATCTTTCATCAGTATAGGCATTTTCAGGGGGCACTTAGATTTTAAGAACACATCTTGTTTTATACTGTAGATAAATATTAGAATTTAGATGTGAAGAACAGGAATTTTTTTTCTAGATTTCATAGCCCTTGGCACTAGTGACATATTTGATTAATATGTATTTGGCCAATAAGGCCCGTGGGCCTCTTGTTCTTCAAATTATTGACCTATCTGGGTTTAGGCTGGGGCTAGAATTGTGGATCAGATTTTGCATAATGCATGAATATCAACCAAAAATATTTTTTCAAAAGAAGGGCTAATGTGCTTCAGGTAAGTATTGTGGCCCATGGGCCTCATATTATATGTGATATAAAACTGGAAAAATATACTTTGGTCATTCTAAGTCTCAAATTGTAACTGTTGACTATGCTCAAGTGTCTGAATGTATTCCCTTTTGTATATATTTGTGCAGTCAATTTCAATAAAAAACAAAACAAAACAACATATACTGTGAATGTTATTTTTGAACATCAAGTTTGTACTTGAGAAAGTGTTTCAGATACACTAAATTCAGGTCATTGCATGGCCAGTGGTGGATCCAGAAACTTCATGACAGCAGGTCAAGGAATCTAATGCATTTGCAGAGTTTTATGATGCATTTACACACACACACACACACACAATGGAGAATCCAGCAGACAGATGATGGGCTTACTATGTGTTGTACAAAACAGCCTGTGAAAAAATGGCCCTTCATAAAACATACAGTTCCCCTCTCCCTCTCATGCAATACTTTCATTCCATTTTGTAGAATTAAATTAGGCTAAATTCATTCTTCCCACACACTATCAAAAGAATGTTGGCTAACTGGGAAGACATCTATAGTTCCTATTGCAAATTTCCGTTCTTCCCTTGTGTCATCAGGGAATGGAATGTGTTACTCCTCCCTACTGCATCACTCAAAGCAGGTGCCCCAACACAAATTATGAAACTTACAAATTGAAAGTTTTCACTTTTAAATCTTTTACACGTGGTCTCTATGGTAATTCAAAAAGGAACATTTATTAGGACTCATTTTCAAAGAAAAATTGTGTTGAAATGGGAAACAACAATATTTGAATGCATGTTTTAAATAACTTTAAAGGAAATGGACTTGTATGATCCCAAATGTCAAGGTTTAGATTAGAATCACCCTCAGATCTTACAATATCAAAAACTAATGTATGGAGCTCCAAATTGGTATAAACTAAAAAATACTGAAGATATTCATAATTATGTGATATCATCAATTCATCAATGTGTACATAAAATCAATTATTGCTCTCATCAATTCAGTTGATGCGTTCATCAATGTGGTGGAATTAGTGCTCGCGATTTAATTTGGAGATTGGTAAACATGAAGATATCTTTAATCATTTCCAACGGTTTTGTATACAGAATGCGCTCAACAAGGTATTATTTTATCTCGGAATAATTATGTTTCGGAATTTAACTAATTGATGTGTATAAATGTAAAAGGCATTTGTAGATCGTAGAAAACTTTTATTGTTGAGAAATGTTGTAGAAACCCCCTTTCTGAACTAGGAAGAAATAAACAATTTCTTTCTTTTCTTTTTTTTTTTTCAAGTGGAGATGCACTAAATTGTAGAGATGTGCTTAACTATTATTTTATTTTTATTCTCATGTGTTGCTTATTAAACATGTTTCTTTGTTTTGTGAACTCTGCGTCTACTTTGATGCATCAGTTGTTTTGTTCTACGTTTCGTAGTCGTGCCGGGCACGGACTACGCATGCCTTATACCCCCGACTTCCGTGTTGTTACATTTTCTACTTATGCATCGATATATCGTAATCCAGAATAAGTATTACTTTTTTCGCACGTTTTCAAGGTCGAAATTGATAGAGACAAATGTGTGAAGCAACACACAACGCTACCGATTACCAGTCAAGAGATAACCCCCCCCCCCTTTCCATGATCTCTCGTCTGCACAAATAATCCATATCGTACCAGCGATTGTCGCTTTTTCACGTGAAAATCCAGTTCAGTGTGGTGATATTACATTCCTTTAGTGTTTCAGCGAACGCTAAATGACTCCCGTTTTCACGATATTTTAGAAACGACGAAACGCGACTTAGTAGGCTATCTACACTTCTCTTATCAAGATGCAGACTTTTGAGCGTCACTTCCGCTTATGTGACGTCAATTTACTTCAGTGCAGCTAAGTGTCACTCTCCCCCCTTTTTCACATCCGTTATTCTATATATCATCACCGACTTCTTAACATCTGTTAAAATTAAATTGTTTTGTTCGTAATGATGTTTAATTTTTTTTTGGGGGGGGGGGGGGGGTCGCATTTGAATATTTAATTATAATATTAAATAGATACTATGAGCTATTATTGGAAACGAATAAAGGATAGTATCGAATTATTTCAAGCATTGTGTTATGCTTATTTTTCATGCACAAAATGAACATGTAAGTAATGTTATCAAAACAATTTTCCTACTTGTCTTCATTAAATGCGTATTTATTTATTTATTTTGTTAACGTGACAAAATCTTCTTTAAATATATTTTTATTTGTTGGTCTTTGATTTTTTTACAAGCAAAAAAATCGTTCTCTTGTCTTTTTAACGCATAAAGGAACTATATAGCCAATTTGATCATTATGTCTCAAATCTGATTAGAAACATCACGGAATGAAGTTCAACCATGCATTTCACACCCCAGTTTAGTGTGCACGCCAGCGTTTTCAATATGTAAATATCTGTTCATATCCTTTTTTATATGATTTCCACATGCCACCATATACTCCTCAGCTAGTGTGAACTGATACATAATTTTTTTTAAGAAATCACCATCCATTGTTTTTTAGGATCTAATTAAATTTATCAAATTTCAAGATCCGCCCATGTTTTCTACTCCAAATAAAAGTACCAACTTTAGTGTACATGATTGCAAGATCAGTCTCAAATTGACGTGGAGATTATTGTGACGTCATGAAGATTACTCAAATATTTTTCTAATATACACATGTAGGACTATATACTTATGAAGAGAATGAGCGATAGAGAGAGAGAGAAAGAAGGGGGGGAGCGGGCACTCGACTATTCAGGACACTCATTTTACTAATGGAAGTTAACAAGACGTTTTTAAATTTTGAAGGTATTCATTTTTTTCCAAATTATTAGAATTTTGAAAATATTCCTCTTAAAACAAAAATCGAAAAAAGAAGTTTTAAAGAAAATTTCTAGCTCTTAAGGTTAACATAAAATTAATTTTGTTTCAAAGAGGCAATTTTTTGAAACAACAGGGAACCCCCCTTTAAAAAGCATGAAAACTCTGTAATCGGTTTACAATCCAATTATAATTAATTATGAACATAGTTCTACATTGCCTTCGGTATAAAGTTGCTTCTGAAATAAAATTCACATCATTTTCTGTTACTTTATTTTATTTTATTTTCATTTTATCTGCAACATCTTTGGGGAAGATAGCATAGGAACTGCAACACTCTCCTTAAATAGACCTTAGTCATAAGATAGTTTTGTGAAACGGGCCCCAGACCTGTTAACCTGTAAATCCGAATATGTAATCCTGTTGGTTTGGGAGTCTGTGATTTGCCAATCTTCAAAACCTTAATCCTTGTGTGTGGGGGGTGGCGCAAACTTCTTTTCTCAGTGTTTAATTTATTTTGTTAATTTTCATAATTTTTTTAATCACCCCAAAAAAGTGTGGGACCAGGGGCTTCATTATTAAACTTTGTAGATGTAAATTTTGAAAAAATGACGATTGCGCAAAAAGTGAATTTCTGGAATACACTCTGGGTATGTTCATTTAAAAAATCTTATTGTTTGGAAAAACAAGTGACTAAAGGGCCTCGGACCTGGGGTGGCAATAATTTTGCCCCCCAAAATAAATTTATAATGAGTTGTCTAAAAATGAAGAGTGATTTTTTTTTTGGTTTTTTTTGTTGTTGTGTTTTTTAACGGCGATCTGTGTTCAAAGTGTGAACTTAAATAAGGGTTTATATACCTGTTTCTGACACGTGCTAACAATTAACGGACCATCATTTACACAACAATGTTTAATTTGAACATTTCTGCCATCGCAAACGACTTGATGACCGCACATGATTCACGAAAATCCATTTTTGAACACGGGTTATGTATTTTATCTACAATGTTGCTACCTTCAACATCCGCATGAATCACCAAAGGAAGCATTTATATTTAATAAAATCGAATTTAAGTGAAAAAATAGGTGTATACATGCATATAAGTTTCTTTTATATAAATATGAATTGTATTACCATGATACATTTTGTCATGAAACGTAAATTAACAAACAATATTAAGTTCAACTTGTAAAGGCATCAAATGACATTATAAAATAATTCTTAAAAGATATTTTACCATTTAATATCTTTATTTCAAGTTCAAATCCGGTTCACCCCAAAAAAAATCGCCTCCCCAATATGAAATTCCTACCGAAGCCCCTGAAGTCGCCTTCCCATTGCAACTATCCATTATACATTCTAATCCTAGACCACAAACTGATTGATTGACTGATTGATTATTTATTGCTTTCCGCCACACTCAACAATTTTTCAGTTATCTGGTGGCGTCCAGTTTTTGTTGGTGGAGGAGAGAACCCAGATACAATGTAACTGGGAAGAGATCACCGACCTTCCGCAAGTAAACTGGCAAACTTGCTCACATAACGCCGCGGCCGAGATTCGAACACGCGCCGACAGAGGTGACAGGCTTTGTGATTTTGAGCCCGATGCTCTTTTTTTTCTTTTTTTTTTATCTTTTTGCTCTAACCACTCGGCCACGGAGACCACAAACTGAGAAAGTCTAATTCAAAATATAGATAATTAATTTTGAAAAAAAAAAATCCAGTTTTAAAACAAGCTTACCATTTTTTTTGGGGGGGGGGGGTTAAAAATCGAGAGAGAGAGAAAACTTGATTGACTGATTGACCTTAGACTGTGGTCTTGCACCTCAGGCATGTAACATCGCGGGGGGGGGGGGGGGGGGGGGAGCCTCCACTTTTTTTGGGCAACAGAGATTTTTTTTCAATTTACATTTTAAGTTACCTGTCCCCCCCCCCTCCCATTTTTTAGGCGTTTTAAAAAAATGTTTTGGAAATGAACAAACTAAGTCTTAAATAATGGTAGTTTGGGGAACTTCCAGCCCCCCCCCCCCCCCCCCCCCCCCCCCCCCCCCCCCCCCTCAATTTTGACTATTGGCGAATTATGTTTTTGTTATTTTTATTCTTAAGGTTTTTCGAATAAGTTTGCCCCCCCCCCCCCCCCCCCCCCATTTCAAAAAGAACAATACGTGCCTGCACCTATTCCCAGATTAGCAGCTGGATACATTCATGTCTGACAGATATATAAACACTTATTATTATGAACAAATTGATGATAAAATTAATGCAAATTGCAATTAAAATACCATATGTAAATATATATTTAATACAGTAAATAAGCATATATATTTCAAGTATTCTCTCTTTCTCTCTCTGTACACAAGTGTATGTTAGAAAAATATTTGAGCAATCTTTATGACGTCACAATAATCTCTACGTCATTTTGAGATTGATCTTGCAATCATTGCACTAAAAATGGCACTTTTATCTGAAATAGAAAACATGGGCGGATCTTGAAATTTGATAATTTTAATTAGATCCTAAAAAGTAATGGTTGTTGATTTCTTATAAAATTGTTATGTATCAGTTCACACTGGTTGAGGAGTATATGGTGGCATGTGGAAATCATATAAAATAGGATATAAACAGATATTTACATATTGTAAACGCTGGCGTGCACACTAAACTGGGGTGTGAAATGCATGGTTGAACTTCATTCCGTGAGTTTCTAATCAGATTTTAGACATAATGATCAAATTGGCTATATAGTTCCTTTATGCGTTAAAACACAAGAGAACGAGTTTTTGCTTTTAAAAAAACCAAAGACCAACAAATGAAAATATATTTTTTTTAAAAAGGGGGGGCACTTAGCGGCACTGAAGTAAATTGATGTCATATAAACGGAAGTGACGCTTAGAAGTCTGCATCTTGATAAGAGAAGTGTAGATAGCCTACAAAGCCGTGTATCGTCGTTTCTGAAATATCGTGAAAACGGGAGTCATTTAGCGTTCGCTGAAACACTAAAGGAATGTAATATCACCACACTGGACTGGATTTTCACGTGAAAAAGCGACAATCGCTGGTACGGATTATTTGTGAAGACGAGAGATCATGGAAAGGGGGGAGGTTTTTTTTATCTCTTGACTGGTAATCGGTAGCGTTGTGTGTGTTGCTTCACACATTTGTCTTTATCAATTTCGACCTTGAAAACGTGCGAAAAAAAAGTAATACTTATTCTGGATTACGATATATCGATGTATAAGTAGAAAATGTAACAACACGGAAGTCGGGGGTATAAGGCATGCGCAGTATGCGTAGTCCGTGCCCGGCACGACTACGAAACGTAGAACAAAACACTGATGCATTAAAGTAGACACAGAGTTCACAAACCAAAGAAATAGGTTTAATAAGCAACACATAAGAATAAAAATAAAATGATAGTTAAGTACATCTCTACATTTTAGTGCATCTCCACTTAAAAAGAAAAGAAAGAAATTTATTGTTTATTTCTTCATAGTTTGGAAAGGGGTTTCTACAACATTTCTCATTAAGAAAACAATTTTCTACGATCTAAAGATGCCTTTTACATTCATACACATCAATTAGTTAAATTCCGAAACATATAATTATTCCGAGATAAAATAATACCGTGTTTTCATTGAATAGAAATAAAAATACACATGTCCTCACACTTACAAGTTTTAAAGCTTTGTTCTCAAGACTGTGATTGACTTTTTGAATTCTTTTATGGCTTTCAAAGAGTCTGCAAATATTAAAATTTTAAACATCATAAATTTCAAATCACTACCAGTTAATAGAAGGTAGCACAATGTTTGATTAACCCTAAATATTGATTTTTAAATATGTTCAATATGAACATATGTTAACAGACCTGTCATATCTGTCACGTAATTTACTGAGTTCCTCTCGGAGTTTGAGAACCTCGTAGTTGGCAACTTGTTTGCTGTCCATCAACTCACGGCCAATCTTTGAAATATGTTCATTACTTCTTCGTAATTCACTTTCCAGCTCCACAATTTTCTGATGCAGGTCCAAACTACCAAAAGACAAGCACAGGTTATGTTTAGTTTTGCATTGTGCATATCAAAAAACTGAGGATATGATGTTTTTTGACTTATTTTTCATTTTTCCTTTCAAGCAACAAAGCAACATTGAATATAGATTTGAATTTTTTAAAATTTAATTTGATTACAATATGGCTAATCAATTCTTTTTTCATGATAGTTATGCATCACTTGAAGTATACAAATTACCTGGACTGGTCCATACATCCTGCACAGGAACAGCCACACTCCTAAAATAGAAAAACAGGCTCATGAACCACAAAGCTCACCTGAGTCATTGTGTTCATACAAAGAAAAATTTGGCCCATCACTATGGCTAAGGCCTGTGATGACCAATCACTGGTGTAGTGATCTACGTGAGTGGATCTTAGGATCTGATTTTGATTGGTGACGAACAAACTTGAATCTACACTAGTCTACATGACGGAGCTTGAATTATTTCAGCTTACTGGTCCCAATTCCCCCCTCTACACCTAGTACAAGTACTGTACTGACTGCATTCCCCTTGGAGGCTACTTAAAATCAGGGGCTATGAATTCATTAATGAAACTTTTTTTATATATAAATTTTTTTTATGTAAAATTTGTAATCTCTGCCCTTGTAGTTTTACAAAAGAATTTTTTTTAATGACCCACCTAATTTCATTTTCTTAATTATCTCCATTTAAAATGGGCAGGACCTTTCAAGCAAGAACACAATGTACATGGTAATTGGATGATGATAGACCAGAGATTATGAGAAGCAGAAGTAAAGAATGTGACATCGTCACATTTAAAGCTCTGATAAAAAAATATTGTTGTATATCTGAAGAGAAAAGGTCACTAAAATAATTTATAAAGGAAAATGAATTCTCTGTATGAAATACCAGGTAAAAAAAATTCAATATAATTTTAAAAATATTGCCAGAGTGTACACAGTTTATGTTCTTAATCTAACTCTAGTCACGTAAACACATTATTCACTACAGAAAATGTATAAGTAGTCTCTAAGATGTTTATGACATCTAGTCAATAAATGCTTTCTTTGATCACAGTTTGAAATGATTTACTGCTCAGTCAATACATAATCAGACAATAAACAGAAATACCCGTGCAGTAACTGTATTTTCTTTCACTTACTCACTTACAATTAAATACTATCATTTCTGGTGAGTGTTACACTTTTCTCATTTGAGAGAAGTAGATTGCACCCCCAACAAGCAGAGATAGATAGCCTGTGGAGATGATTATGTAAATAATGCAACAAATAGACCCTTCAAATAGAATAAGAGCAGGGAGATTTTAAAAATGGTAATAATGCTAGATTCATAGTAAAAAGGATCTCTGTACCAATATTTTTCAATATTTTTATATACCAGTTTTAAGCATAAATTCAAGCATTACCAGGTAATTTATAAATCATATCTGCACTATAACTTTTTGTAGATCTACTATGCATAAAAAAGAAAAAAAACTTGACCAACAGTTGCCATGTATTCTGGATTACTACATTACTACTACACATATAAGCTTGTTATTTTGGATTACTAGAATTTTACAAGTATAAGCATGTTATTTCATCATGTACACAAGGTCTTCATCATCAGGTAATGTAATCAATAACAGCTGTTATAATAAATACTTTATCATGCTGAAATCCATTGCGATTTAAGAATTTCTAAGTGAGTTGAACTCTCATGATGAATAAAACACTATTTGTGAAAAAAATTGTGACTATTTGCTTTCATTATTTGAATATATCAACATTTTATGAACATCTCACCATTTGGAACTCTCTCTCTCTCTCTCTCTCTCTCTCAAATTGGAGAGTAACATGTATCATTTCAGGATAAAATGAGCAAATGTTTAGGAATCCCTGATCTTAATGTTCATTTTTTTTTCAAATTCAAGTTTTAATTACTTCATTATTTATTAATTACTTCGATATTTATTTAGCTCATTCAGTTGATGTAACTTTCCTTTTCAGAAAATATTTTTCACCAAAACACACTGAATGTTTTAAAAAAAAAACCCAAAAAACTGAGGTACTTGTGTGTAGTAAACACAGTGTATCTGCCTATTAGTGCTAATGCAATATTCAAGTGTGTATTATTTCAGCCCCCCCCCCCCCCCCCCCCCCACACACACACACATATTGGATATCATTGGAACTCTATATAGATGGTAAAATACCTATATAGCTCTCTAAAAAATAAGACCATATCTCCCGCCAAATGATGTCAAAACATGCACATCTTACGCCATTGGAATGCAGACTAGCCTATTATGACGTCACGTACTGTTCTTATGAACTCTGTTTACATTCTTTTTAAAAACAAAGTATTTTCAGCCCGCAGGTATGAATGTACACTTAGTGTTCTTGAGACCTGCACTCAATATTTTATAGACCATTTTATAAGCAGGTCTAGATCTTGGCTTCTCGCCAAGTCAGGTAGGGTCTAGATCTTGTCAAGCCAGGTTGTCTAGGTAACACCTGGCGTCTGGCCAAGCCAGGTATTGTTTTAGACCAGGTGTTGTCTAGACAGACGTGACGTACTGTCTAGACACAGGTAACACCTAGCGTCTGGCCAAGCCAGGTATTTTTAAAACACACGTAACACCTGGCTTCTGGCCAAACCAAGTGTTTTACATTAAAGCAATATAAGCTGCCAAAATTGCAATTTTTTATAGTGGCATTAAAAGAGGTTAAATGAACGTTGATATGATTGAAAAAAAGAACTGCATCGAATTTCCTCTCTTATGCATCGTTTACACACTTTTACGTGATGAAAAATATATTCCTCGACATTCCGTTTGACCCTAACAATGGCAGCTGATTAATCGTCGGCGACAATCCCGAAGATAACCGATGTTGACACGAATGATTCTGATGCTGATCGGGGTGGATCCGGTTGTATCCGGGTCATTAAAATATGGACAGCGAGGTGAGATAAAATTCTAGTTACCATCATTATTTTGGCACTGTTAACGATGTTATATGTTTTTAAGTTATGATAGTATGTTTTTTAGTTATGATAGTTTTAAGGGATCGCTCGAAACATTACGCAAAATTCCAAAGTCGGCTTTCTCCCTCGCTTCGAACCTTTCGTGTCAGACATCTTTCTGCTTACCGGAAATATGGCGCTTGCGCATTTGATTTTGCCGAATGAGTTCAACTTTAGGTCATTGCATACGGAAATAATGTCGGGAAAATTAAGGTACGGGAAGACTTAATTTCAGCTGTCGAACATTTTTGCATTTAATGCAAAAAATACAACATGTCAAAAGTTTAATCGATAAAATCAGGTATTAGAAGGTAGATGTTTACAAAATTTTCGATTAAATTTTAGGACCCCAAAATAACAATTTTGACAGCTTATATTGCTTTAACACCGCTTAATACCAGGATTTTTAACACTGCGGACCTCTGACGTTCCTTCCATTATGACGTCACCCCTCCCCCGCCTTACCGAACGTCCAAAAGTGCAGTTGACCCCCCTATCGGGACGGCCAAAAGTGCACTCAGTTGACCCACCCATCGGGACGGCCAAAAGTGCACTCCGTTGACCCACCCATCGGGACATCCAAAAGTGCACTCCGTTGACCCACCCATCGGGACATTCAAAAGTGCACTCAGTTGACCCACCCACGTTGACGCCTTATACTACTTTGATACACACACTACTGATACAAAAACACGGTTGATACACACACACTACTGATACAAAAACACTGTTGATACACACACACACTTCTGATACAAAAACACTGCGAATGCCCAGCTAGTACATGCATCTTGGAATGTGCCATTTCCAGTATCGAGATCATTAATGTACAGTTCACATTCTAAGTCAATACTGTCGATTCTCATTCACCTTAGTCCAAAATAGATTATTTCATTTTTCTGTGTAAATAGTACATGTTTTCGCTAAACAGAAAATTCATCTGTGGAAGTCATCGAAAAATATTTTATCATTTATCAAAAGCAAAATTACATGATTTATATAAAATTTTACTTACGCGGACATTTTACTTAGTTCTTTGCAATCATTTGCAGCTCATCTTTTAAACTTTTTAAAAGATGTAATTTGAATATATATATAGATAGATAGATAGAGAGAGAGAGAGAGAGAGAGTTTAAAGAGTAAATGGCTAGATGCTGTAGTAGTATTCGTGAATTTCAATATGCCTTCGAAACAAGTTCACATTCTAAGTCAATACTGTCGATTCGTCCTTCTATTTCTTTTCCAATGAGCGTGTTTCTTTTCATTTTATCTTTGCAACTCCATACAAAATCCGTTATTGTTCTTCATTTGTTTTATGATATCATCAGATGAGAAGAGAAGAATTGAACCCTAATTTTGAAATATACAGGTTATCAACTACTTTTTTCTTCTGCAGAGTCGTTTCTTCCTCATATCTTTTCACATAATTGTGAGGTCAACGTAGTTCATGCTCCCTATGCATTTTCCCCCCAAAGGTCCTAATAATATGTATTGAGACTTCTTGATAATCAGTTTACAATCAGTTACTGTGGAAAAGCTACATGTACAGGTACCATATTGATATAACATTTTACAAATGTATCCTTTCGTGAAGTCGTCCATCGTCCAACATGTACATACATAGAGAGGAAGACTAACTTCTATTAGCTGTGATTTATCTAAAAAAAAAAATTCCAGGACTAAAAAATGAAATACCCACTAACGTGTGCGTCACATTTGAGGTACAGTGTAATGGTGCCATAACTCAAAGAGTTGCTAGTTTTATAAAATAGAAATTCAGTAAATTTTAAACGACATAACAGTGCATATCTTTCAGGTAATAGCCGGTGTGTTGTATCTCGGATTTACCGTATAATTGTCTGTAGACAGGTTCGTTCTTTCTTTGTTTCAGTTCCACAATGGATTATCACTGCGACAAGCCGTGTACAACGTAGATCTATTCCGGTCTGTACAAACAACACACCATGATTATATTTCCCAAAGAAGAAGACGGTACAATACTGTACAGTACATTTAAATTGCAGTCCTTGAAAAAAAGTTAAATCTTGAAACAAGCATATATTGCATTAAAGTCTTATTTCTAGAGCTTTAATTATATATTAGCTGAGGGAGAGAAATTTACACACACAGAGAGAGAGAGAGAGAGAGAGAGAGACTATACAAGTAATATAATTTAAACATTCAGTCAAGTATAAAATTTGGCCAGTTTCCCAGTAAAGGTCTGGAGTAAATAATCCTATTCTAGCTAAATGTCTTTTAATTTCATTGATGTTTAGTTGGTTTTGTGCTTTTGGGTCTTTGTGGTCAGTTTTTGAAGGAAACGATTGTAATGAAGCAAACACAACATTTTTATGACATCCAGACATAGACTAACATTGTTGACTGCCAGATTTAGTCCAACATTTTTTCACTACAAGACACAGACAACGACTGACATTTTCTGATTACCAGATTGAGACCGATATTTTCGGACTATAAGACACAGACTGATATTTTTTTTTGACCACCAGACATAGACTGACTTTCAATTTTTCCTTTGGAAGGATAAATTGATAACTTTTTTTTTCAATAATGTTAAATCTGTAAATTTGCATAAAATTCCTTTAGTTGGCACATTCCTGGAATATGAAAGGTGAGAGTGGGACTGGTGTAAATATGCATGATAGTACTGTATATAATTTGTCTCACTGTGATATCTTTTAAAGCAAACTTATATTTTATGATGTGCAAGAGATTATATAAATATCATACTTTATACACGTTCGGTATCACTTGTAAATTGTTTAGTGCAGCCTATTAAAGGACACGTCATGTGTTTCCAAACCTATACGCATTTTGTCTTAATTCTAATAGTTAGTTCGCCGAAATGTTGCGATAATTAGTCACAATACGGATTTGAATCTGAATCCCGATTTTAAACAGTCTCGTCAATTGGTTACAATGGCAAGCTCACCGTGGTTTTATTTAATTCAATAATAATCATATGGGGCATTTTTGACAATCTTTAATTTTAGTTTCTGAATATTTAAAGACTTCTTCAGAATGAATCACAAGGGAAATAACTCTACCTGAACCACCCATTTTAATTTCCTTCGTCATGGGTAAAATACCAAATCGAAAGTAGAATTCCCACCGGATGTTCAGTTGAAACCTCGACCTCGTTAATGGTGTGGATTGCACAGGTAAATTTCTATACAGTATTTGAAATTACAAATTATTTCCTATAGGACCCACAGCAATAGGGTCTACATGAGTCCTTCCAAGGCAATGTAGGCCCAAAGATATCCATAAGATTTTTAAAAAATGTTTTTTGAAAAATAAAGACTTGAAATTGATAGCAGACTTTTATTCTAACATGCTCATGATACGTGGTTCAAGTAAGGTATTCTGGAAATACCTATTCACTGAGATCATTTGCTGCAGGAAATAATTGCTCATCCGCTGCAGCTATAATATTTACATCAGAGTGATCAGACTCGAAGCATGACAGAAAGTACTTGGAAAACGCCACATTGTTTTCCCGACTGGATTGGGTATAATAAGTTCATTTCACGAAAGGTGTCTGTCACAACTCATAAGCATTCACAGTGTGAAGCAGTTAAACATTATAAATGACATAGCACAGTTTGAAATGATCATGTGTATTTCAAATATTAATTATATTTTAATTTAAAATGCCGTTTAGAGACGTATGAAAAATACGATTGATTATATCATGACACAATAAGTAGTTTTACCAATACCATATGTAATATCTTTTAAAGACGCTCATTGGTTCATTTATTTCAACAAATCCAATCAAAATGTTGGATAGACAGAAACAAGGTAATCGAAATGCATAAACCAACGCATGTTGTAGTTTTTTCCCCGGCAACCGCGTCGGCCCAAAATTATGTAAAGAAGCCATATATTCACACTATTCGTGAGTTTTTTTATGTGTACGTTGGTACACGGCCGACGGACGGACGCTAATTTCGAACACTGTTTCTATAGAGGTTTATCCACTCCATTTCTTTCTATCTATCTTTCTATTAATCTATCTATCTATTGATATAAAAAAAAATTCCATTCATATTTCCATTTCTTTTCAAACTCAGCTTCCATCGAAATGATATAATTGCGCTTGAAATGAAAGTACAGGGATATTTCTTAACTTCTTTGAAGTGGTGTTTTTATTATAAGCGCAATATACGTTTGTATGTTGTGTAACGGGAAGGGCGAAAGTACAATGGACCAGCCCAGGATTCGAACCCGGCCCCTTGAATCTCCGGTCAGGTGCTCTATCAGCCAGCAATTAAACCCGACTGACCGCTACATTCCTCCATCCATAAATTGTCGACGTCCTCGAAGACACACAACCCAGGTTGTTTTGTCCCTGGCAGGACTTTCACCTGCAAGTCCAGATGTGGTCAACGGCACCAAATGTAACAGGAAGGGAAAAATACAACGGACCAGACCAGGATTCGAAACTGTGCTATACTAACTGAACTAACTGGCCACCGGTGATGGTACCCGGCTGACCGCTACAGTTGTTTTGCGTCCTATTTACTCATGGACTGCTTGTTGTAAGAAGCGATATTTAAATGGTGCGGCCTTTCAGATGAGAGCACAAAAAAAATATAAAAAAAATTACAAACCCAACCTACCCCCCCCCCCCCAAAAAAAAACCAACTCGAGGTTCCATAGTCACAGCAGGTGCGTCACGATCAAGATCCTTCCGTCTCAAAGGCCATAAGCGCCGAGCATAGGCCTAAATTTTGCCGTCTCCATATGAGTGAAAAATTCACGAGCGGGATGTTAAGCAATATATAATAAATCAATCACAATATACATCGTGTGAAAATATAATTATTAGCGCACCCAGTTTGTATGTAAACATTCTAAAGGACTTTTTGTGATTTTATAGTTATAATCTTTTATTTTATCACCTTTTTGATACATACGAAATTTCACCAAACACGTAGATCCTATGCCTTTAACATGCTTTAGAATCGAACCTAGGTTTTCGGGTTTCGAAGGAAGCGACCGCTCGGAATGTATGTGTTTTCTCAAGTACTGCCATTATAAAAATGCATAATATTAAAAAGTATAGGAAAATACAAAAAAAAAAAATATGGCCCAGAGTGCTCTTATTTTTATTTTTCAATTTCATTGTACTTAAAAAAAATCCAACAAAACGATAGACCATGTTTCGTCAATTAAAATAACACAAGATTTATTCCATATACATTGTATATAGTATGATGTACCAAATCACAAGCCACAAATGGCAACACATGGCAAACACTTTCAATTAAAGTATTGTTTAACGATAACACACATACACACACATCGAAGAATCTTTTAAAAACTCTTAACTTTATCATAAATATTGAGATTTTCCCTTTCCTCTGTTGAAATTGTTGACGTCATAATCACAGTTCAATCATATACTTACCAAACGACATGATAATAAGTTCACAATCTTTATATTTTTAGAAAAATGTTGGAGGCCGAACGATATTTCCAACGAAAGTTGAAGATTTTCTTCGAGACTTTGGAAGAACAGAGTAAACCTGTTCCAAATGACGCCAGGCAACGCCGATATTGTAAATACATCACTAAATTTGCTTCTCATTTCGGAAAAGAACGTTGCTATGTGGTAGGAAGTACAATAGAAAAGACGCGACTTAGATCTCACAAAGACGAGGGGGATTACGATTACCTTATAATATCCGAGGTCTCCATTCCCGTGGAAGCTTTAGAGCACAGGGAAGATTTGCCATGTTTTGTCCAAATCTGTAATGACAAACTCAAGACACCATTTTCTGGTGACCTTGTTTTAGACGGGAAGTATCTCCACAGCCGAGTTCTAAAACATCTAGACAAAGAAGCTTTCAAAATAACTAGAGGCCTATTTCAAGTTCTCACTGCCCCGGAGTTGTCGAAAGGAAGACATACAGAACATGCGAAAATCAATCGTGAAACCAAACCAGGAACTAGTCAACAGCACTTTGCAGGGTGGCAATTGGTGGGTGAAAACACCGATCTACTATATCAAAGACAAGTAAACCCAATCACATATAATGAGGACACGAAACGCTACTTCCATTCTGTCGTTGAAGCAAGTGATCTGTCATCCAACATGAAAGGCCTGCTACTCAATCTTGTTGACATGATCAGTGAAACGCTTGACGCAGACGAGGACGCCAGTGCTTCCTTGTTTCAAACCTTTGGTGGTATGTTGGAAGCGGCCTCATCCTCCTCCAACTCGTGGCTACCCAAGAAGCAAAAACTAGACCAAACCGAAGACGACGTGCAATACCATGCTGACACTAACGAAATAGAGTTCTTTGTTAGATTCAATTACAAAAGCAGCAAAGATTTCATTCCTGCCTTTGCTCTTGAAGGGCAGCTTGAATGCCTTAACGAATGGAAACAACGAATGATCAGCAGGAAAGAGCCATGTTGGCCAGATCTAAAGACCATAGAAAAGATATCCAATTCTGAGGTGTATGTGGTAACCAAACCGGCTATTGTAAATCCAGTCACTTCCAAAGACTATTGTCTTGGATTCAATCAAGCCGAATTAATACTAGCGGAAAGTCTCAGCTCAGACCAGAAACTTTGCATGCTACTGTTGAAATCACTGCAAAAAGGTTTCCTTGGACGCTATTCACAGACTCTGACGACCTTCCATTGGAAAACCGCGTTTTATCGCACGTGTGAACAAACGGACCCGAGCTTCTTTGATCGTAAATCAACCATATTGTTAGCTTTGAACAGTGTTCTATCTTACATGGCGGAATGCTTGGAGAATGGATATCTACAACATTACTTCATAGAAAGTAACTTGATAGCACACATTACCTCAACTGAGGCCAACGAAATCTGCACAAAAATCAGAGAAATAATAAAAGACCCAGAGGAAGCCCTGCAAGTCTACTTTGAGAAGAAAGAATCTGAGGAGACACAGACGGAAAAGTTGTCAAAAGGAGACTTGGATCAACTTAAGCAACATCGAACGAAGTCAGCTAAAAAAGCTACTACAGACAAGATGATCACGATGTTTGCACAGTTTCAGACAGCATCTAAAAGCGACGATTCTAAACTTGCAAAGGCGCTTCTCGATACATTATATCTTGTTCTTGAAGAGGAAACAGACTTTCATGAGAAGAAAACCGACTCTTCTTCCCAAGAAGGCAGCGTTTCCCATCTGTTAAATCAGGCAGCCAGATACCAGGCGACTAGTTTCAGCAACAGAGAGGACAAGAAAAAGGCACTGGAGGAATTAAGATCAAATGCCAAGCAGATGTTTTTATTTGCGATGCGTAAATAAACGTTGTATACATATCTTGCATTATTTAAAATATATATATATATATATATATATATATATATATATCTATATATATATTTATCTTGCATTATCTGGGTTATTATTGTGGTTAAAACGAGATTTATCTACATGTGTATGATAAGTCTATGCTATGATATTATAGTTATTGCATACCAATTCACTTTTTTTTTATGTTTCATGATTGTTTTATATACATTTTGTTGTACAGTTTAGTTGTGATACTTTTATATGTCTGTTTTCCTGAAGCTATTTTATCTACAATTATATATTGTTATTTTAAGATTTCAGTGAGTATTATTTTATTAATAATTATTTCTCCTTGTACGTACATATTTCAGTTACATTTATATTTTAAAATTGTGTTCCACTTTACGTTTTGTTTTTGTTTTTTTGTTGTTGTTGGGGATTATTAGGAATATGGAGTATTTTGCCATTAGAATATTTTAATATTAACAGCAATCAAAATAGCTACTGGATTTATTGATTTGATATTGTATTACGGAGTGTCTGATTGTTCATTGCATTATATGTCAGTAGATGATAATTAATTTCGCTGATATTTGATTGCCCTGGGACAGTAAATGAAACCATCACACGTGCACAGCAAAAAGCGAGCAAAGATTTTTATGTCCTCGGGACCAAACACCGCCCGACCTCTTCCCCCAATGGAAAGGATATTAATTTCAAACAAATTTGACAAGTGAACCACTTTAAAGGTTTTAAAAATAACAAATGGTGCCATTTTCATTCTCGAAGTAACTAGCCATTTAACTTGATCATTGTCTAGACCTGTCAATAAAAACTCCCCTGCTCCGTTGCATGAGTGTACTATTATGTGAATACGAGTATCATGTAAAAGTATAAGGCAATCGGCAAGTGTACCAGTGAACTTGAACTGATGATGATGATGATGATCTGCAAAAGATGACCTTGTAATCCGAGTTGATATATCTTATAAATATACACAGAATTGTGAATTGATACGTAAATTGATACAAGTGTATCATTGGGTGTGGAAATAATAAATTAATTATATACCAGTATATTACTATGTAGTAGATCAGTATGGTGGATTAAAGAGGTAAAATTGTAATATTTTTGTACTTTTTTTGCCGAAAATTTGGATTTTGCTAATGAAATTTCATTTTATATGGGAAAGAAGTATAATCTATTGCATAGCACGATATCCTGTGGAACACGCCCTCTGTCCTTCTTTTCAGTTTAGCAACGGTGCAAAAATTCCATAAGTTATGTTTCCTCTGAATGGAGGGGTGTAAACCTAGATCTAGACCGATGATTTATAATATAATGTATGAAGCAGGAGGAGGGGGGGGGGGGGGGGGGGGGGGGGGGGGGGGTGAGACCACTGGGCCATAAAACTGTGACAAGCTAACAATGCAAAACTGAAGTACACATACATTACACTAAAAATAGATTTAAAGGAAGAATCGCAAACTTTTAATACCGCGAAAAATATAAATTTTGATTCAAGCAGTGCGAGGCATAGATTGTGTAACAAATCTAATCTCTAAATGACCGTCATGCTGAACGAACCAGAGATCATACGAGGGCTAATTGATATGTTGTGAGCCTTGTATTGAAGGAGGTTAGCATCGATATCCTTTTTCAGCCTTATTATTCCCTGACTATTTAAGGCTGTGTACCCAAAGACTGGTGTCATTTGGTCAGTTTATATCGACGAGATAGCACTCTGAAGTAAACAAGGCAAGTGTCTTTTGCAAAATGGACAAAATCGATGAAAGAACAGTGATCCAATATGGTTTAGCACCAAAGGATATCCATATTGATATGGTAACAACACTAGGGAAAGATGCCCCTTCATATGCTACAGTAAAAAGGTGGGTGGCGGAATTTAAACGCGGCAGGCAGAGCCTTGAGGATGACCCCCCCCCCCCCCCCCCCCCCCCCCGTCCTGGAAGGCCTGTCATTGTTGCAACCCCAGTAGTCAATAAAGTCCATGATATTGTTATGACTGACAGGCGAGTTACAGAAAGATATATAGCCAGTACAGTTGGCATTTTACAGGAAAGAGTACATTCCATTCTGACAGGATCATTTCACTCTAGAGGCAAAAAAAAAAAAAAGTCTAAACAATTGAAGCACCCTGGTTCAGCCCCGCCAAAAAAGGAAAAGACTGTTCCATCAGCTGAAAAGGTTATGGTCTCGGTTTTCTGGGATGCTGATGGTAGATTATCTCCAAAAGGGACAAACAATCAATGGCACATACTATGCATCACTTCTGAGGAAGTTACGGGGAGATGTTAATCTCAACGCCGAGGAAAAATCAGTAAAGGTGTGTTGTTCCACCAGAACAATGCCCGTGTTTACAAGTCTGCCATTAACAATCGTGGCTTCAAATTGCTTGAGCATTCGCCTTATGCGCCTGATCTCGATCCATCAAACTTTCATCTATTTCCAAAACTGAAAATGGTCATTTCCGGTAAATACTTTCAGTAAGATGATGATGTCATATATGCAATGGAGGACTTTCTGAACGGTCAAGAAAAGAACTTTTTTAAAAGTGGCATTGGGGCCCTTAAACATCGCTGGCAAAAGTGTATAGATGCTGAAGAGGATTATGTTGAAAAATAATAAAATATGTCCGACAAAATTCAAACTCTTACACTTGATGCTCACAACACATAAATCAGCCGTCGTAGGTCAAATTTGAACTTAGTTACAAATGGCATCTGGACGTTTGTTTTTCCGTCTATTCTAGCATACTGAGACGTCATCAACTGTAGGTGAAGTGCCACAAATTTTAGATCTATGCATGGCGTATAGGGCCGTAGCAGTGAGGGTTCTTTATCGTGCCTTGTACTAGTTTCAGACCCGACTCCATACTGAAGTATACAATAGTAACGTCTAGTATACTGTAACCAAGTTCGGGGGGGGGGTTGCATCTGCAGGACCAGCATCTGTCAATCCTGCTTGCAGAACATTTTCAGGGCTTGATGAAATTCATACCTGCCTTTGTCAAATGCATTTAAATACAATGCTTCAGATTTGATGACTTGAGTACAGTTGGTTTCTTGCATATTACCATTTCCTACTAATCAAAAAAATATGTAACCATTAAGAACAGCCATGTACCACAAACCACCATATCAAGGAGCTCTCAGTCTGTCAATCCTTACAACCAGTAATATATTTCCATCTGTTTTTCCCCATTTTCCTGTGGAACTTGGGCATGCCATTGAACTGTAGTTACATTCATGTGCAACATTGATAAACAAGTGCAAATTAACATGGGTATAGTGAACCTACTGGGCTAGTGAAAGAATTATTCATTATAAACAATCTTCATTATACCCAATAAAAGTTTCCTTATTTTCTTCTCATGGGGGAATGAATTTAACTTTGCAATAAGCATGAATTCATTATAAGTATGTTCCTTATAAGCATGTTTCACTAAATACCATCACTTGAAGTGCAGGTATAATGAGAAAAAGAACCTAAATGTCTCGTGGTTACTGCATGCATTCGTGATAAAATACAACAAATGGTAAAAGTCAAGATTTTATCATTTTAATTTACATACTCAAGATTTACAAATTTATTTACACATCAACAACATAGTAACAAGTCTCTGATGAGTCATAAGTTAACACTTGCTTTTGTTAACATGCAAACACTTGACCTTTGACTTGCATTCATTCACACTCTAATTAAGCAGTTGCAGTTTTCTTTTGTTTTTGTTTATACTGTTCAATTCTCTCCAGTAACTCTGGTCTGTAGTGTCGAATTAATCCCTGAGAAGAGAAAAAAGTAAATTGGTTTCAAATATAGAAGCATGCTAAAAAGAATATTTTATCTATATTAAAATATATCTATGACCCCCCCACCCCCACCCCACCCCCCAATGAAGTAATTCAGTTATTGTCAATGGAACATGGTGAATTTTCATAGCATTTTGCTTTAGTCTTTAATGGGTGGATTTCAAACTGGGCAAAGTGAATTTACTGAATACTCTAACTGGGGAAAGTGAATTTACTGAATACTTTTAGCAGCAAAGCACAGAGTTACATGAATTCATGGTGTCTAGACAAAAAATAAAAGAGAATGAAACATTTTTTTGTGAAGTTACCTCAAAAACATTAAATTTACTTTTACAACCTTATACAAATGTAAAATATTTTTTGAATTCTGGAAGATGTGCCACTTGCATGGTATACAGATAAATCATCAAGAGAAGAGTATGTTTAGTTATTCAACTCAATCTGCTGGTATTGTACAAACTCACAAAATGCATTTACATGTGAAATATAAAAATCTTGCTATAGTTCATTTTTATTTTTTGCTTGTTTGTTGTATGTCCCATTTGAGAATCTTGATCCATGCAGTAACATTGTCAGCTTTAGGTGAAGTGCCACAAACTTTGACCCGAGCATGGTGCTCAAGGCCATAACAATAAAGATGCTTTATTACACAAAATCCCACTTTCACAGAGGACCTCTGATTTTAGGGTTATATCTGAAACACCCATGACTGCAGAATACTCAGCAAAGGAACAGTAACTAACTGTACTGATTTTAAACATGTTAAGTTTCATGTGACTGATTTAACCCCAAATATTCTGACTGTGAAGCAAATCCTCTACCCATTAGTCTACTTCAATCAATTAACAGGCCACATCATTTAATTAATCAACAAGGATCATTGTAATTATCACAATATTGAAGGTCATACGTTTAGAATTTCATGAGTATCATCTTCTATGAATTTGTTACACATGTATCAAAAACAATGACATATAAATCTTCCTTAAAGTATAATTTATTTCCCAACTGCTATCCATTAAATTAACCCCCCCCCCCCCCCAAAAAAGTTGAAAAATAAAAAAAATAAAAAATTTAGAATAATTTGCATTTGTGAACATTCTATGATTTCAATGTATCACAAATTTTCTAACACTCCCACAATTCTAATATGAATTAATACACCGTGTTCATACCTGCACAGGCCAAGCAGCTCCATCTCCCAGAGCACAGATTGTGTGGCCCTCGATCTGTTTACTGATCTCATACAACATGTCTATCTCTCCTTCTTGGAAATTTCCAGTTTCTGACAAATAAGAAAAATATTTATTTGAAACATGAATGACTTGTTAAATTAAACACCCAAGTAAATTTTCATAAGTTTAATTGTTAAAAATAATGCCATTTACCCAAATTGACATATACAAAAGATAGAGATTTTATCCATAGAGCAGATATTTTAGCAAAGATATAATTTAACACATTTCAAGGCCTGTCAAAAAAGTGTGCCATACAGTTTTCACAAATTTGGTGCATTTTTCTTGACTAACATGAACAAATCTACAAATACAATAATTTACTTCTTTGTTCATGAGGATATTCTCACAAATTTTTAAAACACATGTCAGGGAGTTACATCCCTTGCTGCTGTGTCATGAAGTGAGATAATCCTTACCAAAGCGTTTCATGATCTTTGCCATCCAACCCACTCCCTCTCTGCATGGTGTGCACTACAGAACAGAACAATGTGTCTTACAAACTACGAAACCTGCAGTATGAGGTTCATGACATAATTCTGGTAATATGTTGCTTATTTCTAATTTTCCAACTCTTATTCTTCGTAGTAGCTGCAGACCTGTAGCTCTCAGGAAAAAATTATTATGCTGTCAGATTGGTCTCTCAACATTTTTTTTTTTGGAGAGCTAAAGTTCTGCAGCTATTGTTGTAGAAGCTCTGAAATTGATGTCAGCAAAAACTTACATTTAATATTTTTCTTCTCACATTACTACTTTTAAAATTTTTAATTACGCATAAAATTATCCAATTTTCTATGCCGTACAACTGGAATAGGAAATACACTAGATCATACCACACAAAAATTATGAAAGTGTTCATCATCAATATAACTGTCACACCACAAAGATATAAAATTCTGTATTTTTCCCCTGACAGTACACTCAGTGATTTACATGTATTCGATCCTAACCTGGCCACAACTCTCATGCTTGTAGAACTCGATCAGCCTAGAGATACACCTGATGACATCAGCATCTTTATTCATGACAATGACAGCGGCCGTACCCAGCCCTGTCTGGGCCTGGACCAAGGCATCGAAGTCCATCATCACATCTGTGCACACACTGTAAAGCAAAAAATGGTTATATTCAATGTCACAGACTCTCATGACTCAGAAAAAAATCATACGATTTACAATACAATGTGAAAAATATCAATCCTTCAATATGAATTACTGTAAATTTGGTACAATGGAAATTCTCATCATGACATCATAGTTTAAATGAAGCAAACACAACTGAAGATTGTCAATAGTATAGGATTAAAGAGATGGGTTTGTGAAACAATATGCACCCAACACTGGGCAAGTGCTATTGTGGAAATCATAATCTTTTAGGTCACAGAAGTGGCTATATATGTTTAATAAGACCAAGATTTAAGTCATGAAAAGATTGAGATTCTCAAACTTGGGAGTTATGATGTTTCACATGAAAGTTGTATTGAAAGGACCGAGTGATAGATAGAAGACCACTTTCACATTACATACATGTAACTTTCCTTACAAGTTTACAAATGCTGAACATGTCTGTAAATAAATTCCCACCTTTTGGGTATGATGGGGGTAGAGGAACCCCCTGGAATGACCCCCAGGAGGTTGTCCCAGCCCCAATGACTCCCCCAGCATGCCTCTCTATCAGCTCTTTTAGAGTGATAGACATCTCCTCCTCAACGGTCACTGGGTTATTGACTTGTCCAGAGATGTTGAACAGCTTAACAGCAATAAAAAAAAAAATCATCAGTATACATCATGTTGTAAAGTCACTGAAGTTTGATCAAAGAGATTAAGTCTAAATTTTAGCACTTCTTGATTAAAGAACATTTCATCATTAAAATGTGACACAAAACCACTTCCATATATGAGAGATTGTTAGATATTAGCAAGTGAAACTGTGTAAGAAAATGTCTACTTTGGATAAGCCTATAAACAGAGTGGCTTACTTTTACTTTTGTTCACATATTTTGGATTCTATAAATAATATGACCTACTTTGGTTCCCCTGTTTCTTTCTCGCCCAAACCCAGCAAACCACTCTCCGCCTCTTCTGCAGATTGCCTTAAGAAATAAATATTGAATTAGTTGAACATTTCAGTGCTGTTTTGTGAAGGTTTTTTTTTCCATTCTGTTACACTGATCTTATATTAACACCATAGAAGTAGTAGACAAACACTTACTGGAGCCACAGCAACTGTTTCTACATTAGCAACAGTAGTGGGACATCCAAACACCCCAACATCAGCCGGGAATGGGGGCTTTAAGCGTGGCTTTCCAGCTTTACCCTCCAACGACTCAATTAGGGACTAAAAATCAAAACATTTACACCAAATGAAACAAGCAGAAATCATTTCTCAGATACACAAATAAAGCATTTATATAAATCTGTCCTAACCTCATGTACTCTGTATAAAGTTGCAAACCTTTTCATAGAACTGTGCATACAAGAATCATTTACATGTATATACATGTATGGGTTTACATTACTATAGAAAACAACAAATCCTCTATATTGAAAGTTATAAACAGTATACTTATATTGCAATCTATGATTTTGGCACATGTAAATTTACTTACGGTTTCTTCCCCACAGATGTAGGCCCCTGCGCCCCGATGTACGAAGACGTCAAAGTCGTAACCAGAGCCACATGCATTTTTACCAATCAGTCCTGCAGCGTAGGCCTGTAGTATAAAATCAACATTATTCAGCGAGAAATTTAAAAATTATTTTTATTACTTCATTTTTTTTTTTTTTTAAGAATTGCCTCCTTTTGCATGATTCACTCCCAATGCTGTGATAGATAATCTATGATATTGGCCACTACAATAAAACATGACCATCCCTATAATAAATTCATGCTTATAGTGATTTTCATCTCCTGTAGATTCAAAACATATCATTTACCATATTACATTTATAACCAATCAAAATTGTTCACCCCCAGGCACTTTGCTGTAAGTGTATTTTACTGTATTCAAAATTTCTGTTTTATTTTCTTCCAATGCCACTGCAAGACATAATACTTGTCAGATTTAAGACTAGTCTGATGTGACTGTGCAGTAACACACCTCATTGATTGCCAGCTGTAGATTGGAGGCCTCATTGTAAAACTCCCCTCTGATGTAGATGTAAGCTGTAATGAAAGATGACAGTCACATACACAAGGCCAGTCTGTAATGCTATTATGCCATGTATGCATTCAAAAACACATTTTGAATCTCAGAGGTATCATACATTTTGTAATCATTTACAGATCAATTCAGACAAAAGTTCTCAGAATATTTTAACAGATCATGTGGTTTCATACTTCAGAAGAGACATACATCATATTTTAATAACAAAAGAGACTGAAGCTTCAGGTGCCCAACCTCTATCAATCATTACCTGCAATTGCTCCCATGGCACGGCCAGCCACTAAACATCCCTCTATCAATCATTACCTGCAATTGCTCCCATGGCACGGCCAGCCACTAAACATCCCTCTATCAATCATTACCTGCAATTGCTCCCATGGCACGGCCAGCCACTAAACATCCCTCTATCAATCATTACCTGCAATTGCTCCCATGGCACGGCCAGCCACTAAACATCCCTCTATCAATTTGTGAGGGTCATGTCTCATGATTTCTCTGTCCTTACAGGTACCTGGCTCTCCCTCATCAGCATTCACCACCAAATACTTTGGCCTGTGGATAAATCAGCAGAGACTTAGGGAATTATGTTAAGAAAGATTTATATTTAAGTACTAAGCCTTGGAATCAAGTCAACAAAGCTTTAGGGCCTTATGTCAAGATTTACGTCTAGTTAAATTCTTAAGCTTGTGGTTAATTCAACAGAAGTGAACGATGATGGACATAGACCAATAGCAATTGATCACCTGAGTGACTTAGGTGAACTAATAAAAATTAGAAAGTTTTAAAAGTATTCTATTACTGAACCTTTTGCACTGAAGAAATGACAAATACAAACAATCAAAATGTGTTGAGCTATGTTAAATGTTAAACTAACACATCATAATAACGTTGATTAAATTTCAAATCTGACTCTTACTATGTTGAACCCCCAGATATCTTGGAAATTTAATCATGGTCCCCTCGACTTTGAGATGCCGAGATTTAACTGTACATGTATGTCTGTACTCTTTTGTACATGTATGTATGTACTCTTTTGTACATGTATGCCTGTACTCTTTTGTACATGTATGTCTGTACTCTTTTGTACATGTATGTCTGTACTCTTTTGTACATGTATGTCTGTACTCTTTTGTACATGTATGTCTGTACTCTTTTGTACATGTATGTCTGTACTCTTTTGTACATGTATGTCTGTACTCTTTTGTACATGTATGTCTGTACTCTTTTGTACATGTATGTCTGTACTCTTTTGTACATGTATGTCTGTACTCTTTTGTACATGTATGTCTGTACTCTTTTGTACATGTATGTCTGTACTCTTTTGTACATGTATGTCTGTACTCTTTTGTACACGTATGTCTGTACTCTTTTGTACATGTATGTATGTACTCTTTTGTACATGTATGTCTGTACTCTTTTGTACATGTATGTCTGTACTCTTTCATTGACATTGTGAGGACATCCTCACTTAAAAGGTTTCACCAGAGAGAGAAAGTTCAGTATCTAGGCAAAACGTTTAGTAATTAAGGAGGAATACTACACCAGAGAAATTTGATATCAATGAAAAGTGGAGGATATGTACAACAATAACTTGAAAATTGAAAACTTTCAAATTTACTTTATTTAGTCAAGAAATGCAGTTTTAGTAGTAAGTAATCTGAAAGAAATTTAAAACCCCTGTTGGAATTGAACCCACAATCTACAGATCAACAGTCGACATGCTAACCCACTGAGCTACTCTGCCATGCAAAAACAAGACGTGTAATTGAAACACTGATGCCCCTGGGTTACATCTAAGTGGAACTGTAAGACACTGTAGTGTTTTTGAAAACTTCCAAAAACTAGGTCAATGGTCAATGTCAGGGTCACAAGGTCAACAAATCTGATATTATTGAAAAGGTCTTCTCACAAAAAATGCACATGCTTAATATAAAAACAGTACCTCTTATGACTTGAAAGATATGCTTATATTCAAATTTTGTAAAAGTAGATCAAAGGTCACCAGATCAAAAGATTTAGGTGTCATTGGAAAGGTCTTGCCACAAGGAATATAAAAACCAAATCTGAAAGGTCTATCTCTTATGGTATAAAAAATATGACCAAGAATCAAGTTTTTAGAAAATTTCCAAAAACTTGGACAAAGGTCAAGGTCACAAGGTCAACAAATCTGGTATCATTGGAAAGGTCTTCTTACAAATAATGCACATGCTATATATAAAAGCAATATCACTTAAAATTTGAAAGATATGGCTTATATTCAAATTTTGTAACAGTAGGTCAAAGGTCAATGTAAAGGTCACCACATTACAGATTTTGGTGTCAATGAAAAGGTCTTGGCACAAGAAACACACATACCAAATATGAAAGGTCTATCTCTTATGGTGTAAAAGATATGACCAAGGATAAAAAATTTTTGCCACACACAGACAGATGGGCAAGCCAAAAACTATATGTTCCAGAAACTTTAATTCCAGGGACATAAAAAATCAATATACACATGTACAAGCATAATCAATATCCCTCAAACAATATGGGTTTTGGTTAAAAAGCTATGAAAATAAGAAACTGAAGTAAATGACCTCTCACCTTCCATCACTGGGCTTGTTCATAAAGCCCCACTTCATTCCAGTGGGGAACCCTGCCCCACCTCGGCCCCTGAGTCCCGAGGTTGTGATCTCCTTTAAAATCCAGTCATGTCCCTTCAGGATGATCTCCTTAGTTTTGTACCAGTCTCCCTGGAAGAGCATCAAGACAACTATTTTTAAATTCTGGACACTGAATTTTATATTCTAACAACTGCAGTTTCTCAGCAGTATAATCATATGATTTTCACTACTAGGAATACACACCTGCCCTGTAAAAAGGCAAGAAAGTCTGCACTATTCAAGCATTAAAGAAATAATTTCATTCACTTGCTAACTCTGTAAAACTAATCACTGTAAAGGACTATGTGTAAAAGTGTATAGCCTTAAGAACTTCATTTACAACATATGATCTCAGTATCTACCCTTGACATGGCTCCTTTGAGTTTCCAGTCATGTCTGCCGAACAGGTTTGTGAAGATTCTGTCCTCATCTTTCAATGGTCCATATGTACTCTACAAAAAGAGATGTCTGTTAAACGTGTTACACCATTACAGGCATCTAAGCAAAACTCTGTTGTTACAAGTTGGGGGGGGGGGGGGGGGGGGGGGGGGCACATTTATTTAATGTGAAGTACAAACCCTGCCTGCAGCAGTTGTCATGAAAACAACAAGTTAACAAAAGTGCTCAAAAATCATAAATGTCAATCCGGGCTGTTCAAATCTAGTCACTTTGTAACAAGAATGAATTGTACATAAAAAATTAAGTACTAATCCTAATTAAGTGACTTATCAACCAGTATTTTTCTCCATATATAACTAGTACTAATGAATGGTACCATTCACAATGCCAAATACTACTCATTTTTTTCCCAATTTTAAGGCTAAAAAATGTCCAGAAACATACTGCTATGACAACGTAATATTGAAGACTTGTAATTTGTTTTGTATGAAACAATATAGAAGTTAACTAATTTCTTCATTTCCTCTTAAATGGAGAGTACGAGTTAACAGAATGACACATGTTTTCTAGCTGGGATCCTTGTTTATTTGTTGTTTTAAAATATGGCTTACTCAGTGTTACTTTTAACATAAATGCCATTTTGTTCATATGATAGAAAATTCCCAATTTGTTCTTTTTTGACATATTTTTCTCATTTGAATATGTATGGATACCATTTTCATATGCTAAGGAAAAAACGCAACAAATGACTAACACAAATACTATGATCCACAGATGTCTCCCAAATCAGTTCTTGTTCATCATAAAATTTATGTTTTCTATGTATGAAATTCAAGCTGCAGGTTAGGTTATTTTTATATTATCTTTTCCTTTCAATGACACACACATATGCCAAACATAACTTAATATATAGCCTTCTTGGGGAATGTAATTAGATGGTGTGTAAAATGAAATCTTCAAATATTTCCAATTCATTTTGTATTATAAACATTTCACCACAAATAATATATAAATATATAATATTGTGAAGCCTTGGTATTTAACCAATATCTTGATATAATTAATACTTAATAAAATACTAATAACAATTATACATTATATATTATCTATCAGCTCACAGTAATTGATACTTAACACTCATATTTGTCTGTAATTATAGTTAATTGATACAAGATATGTACAGTCCAACCTCGTTATCTCGAACTTGATGGGACCGAGAAAAAACTTTGAGATATCTGAGTACTCAAGACATCAAGGGTAATATACTTAAAGAATAAGTCGTTGGGACTTCCAAATCACTTTGACATATCCATGGCATTTGAGATATCGGTGTTTGAAATATCGGTGTTTGAGATATCGGTGTTTGAAATATCGGTGTTTGAGATATCGGTGTTCGAGATATCGGAAGTTTAACTGTATATATTCATTCCTTTTGGACAATACATCAAACTTGTGTAATAACCACTTTGAATAAGCCTGAAATGTGATGGTATGCATTTTGTTTTGTGCACCAAGTTGATAAATTTCTTGCCCTGATGGGCTCTAAAACATCATATATCACAAGTGCAGTTAATAGTAGATTTCTGGAGACATCTGTCCATCATCCCCTTGTGAGATTTAATCCATTACAGCTCAGCTCAGGCTAATAGAATAATGATAACAACAGCGAGTAATCAGTGAAATTCAGAATTTGTGTTCCATGTGTTTAATTTCTATGCTTCCAAGAGTAAACAAGAAATAACAAACACAAAAAATCTCTTCTGTGATGAAACTGAATCCGAATGAAATCAAATCTTTGGTACTATAATGACAAAATCTTAACCTCAAAAAAAACTATCTCCTTCTACAGTATGCTTGATATACTTTCATGTCTTTAAGGGCAAGAATATCAACTTGATGTTTAAACATATTAATCATATATAAACATACATATCATTATCAGTCCTGTATTGAAGATTCAAAGAAAATAACAAATTGTAGCTGAAGCAAAAGTTGACAAAGATTTTTATATTCTTACTTTACATCTTTTCTGTACAATAGCTAGCTGAGCCGGAGCATTCTTGATACCTGAAATTAATCATCAATGTCAAATATTATGTGTATCTAATTAATCTATTTTAAAATGTTCAAATCAATAAAAATGTGGTCATGTCACTGAATGATACAACAATGGCAAACCTAGTGGATGGGTCACATGATATCAATATAGATTTCTAGTGGATGGGTCACATGATATCAATATAGATTTCTTCGTGTAAGGTATCATAGGTGTATGGTGCATAGATATATCAAGTAAGTCAAATCATAAACTGACCCATTGGGTGTAAAATTGGGATATTGATGAGAATAGTTTCTAAATATATATGAAAAAAGTAGATTACCCATTATTACCTTAAAAATAATATACCAGCTTATTCACTACCAGATAGTCAAATGACGAACACACACATTTTGTGATATTTTTATTATACTACTACTTGTGTATATTTTTCAGATCCATACTTATTTCTTGATTAAATATACATATACATGTGTATATACCCAGTATTCAAAAGAGATAATAGATATTATACAACATTAAAAAAAATACAATATGTAAAAAAAAAAAAAAAGTAATAATAAAAATTTGTCATATCAGCAAAATTTATGAAATCTGGCAAATTCTAGCATTAAAGCAAATACTTCTGTCTAAATGTCTGACAAATATTTAGAAAAAAAAATGCTGAATTTCTAAATCTATTTCCTTTTGCTTGATTTCAGGGCAAGTATTCAGTCTATTTTGTTGTATTCTTGATAATAGTAAGATATGCAATTACCATTGCCTGATGCCCAAGGCTACCGATTTCAAAGGTTGGGCAAGAAAAATCAATGTGTGTTAGCCCGTCGGGCTAGTAAATCAAAAGTGAAAGCAAACACATTATTCAGAGTAAAACTGTTAATTTTATGTCAACCAACTTTACATACAAATTACTTTATTGCCAAGTCAAGATCTTCAATCCCATTCTGAATCAGATTATATGCATGGATGGCAATTGTCAATTTAATGAAAAATGGAGAAGTGTCAATGTGTTCCATTGTTTTCCTCAATTTTGTATTCTTTATAGAATTTTTGAACAATGTTCATTATCTTTACATTTTCCTTTTCACTTGACATTTACAAGGAGAAAACATTAGCTACACTGATGCAGTGGACAACCACATATGACTGTTGTACTCTGTTTCATGCATTGCAAGTACCGCAAAACATACCAAGATATTGCAAAATCCAAAGGTCCTGGGAAAATTTATAACTTTTCTGAACATGACGGTTGTTCACATTCCATGTTAAAAGTATGAAATGCCATATCATTAAAATCAAAGTGAATCATTCATCACTTGGCCGGAAGCTATTAAACAAATTGTTTAATAATATAAGACAGGAAACTACCAGTGTTTACATATTTCTATTTCTAATTGTATATATTCAACTCCATCTTAATATGTTTTGTTATATTACTGTTAGTAATTCATGGGCTAGTATGTGATGATCTTATGCCATTAACTAGCCCCCTTTTTATTGCACATCCCTGTAATAGCAAATTACATAAAATTCAAAAATCCAGCCGCATGCAGCATTTCAAAGAGGGTAGCTTATTAATTTTAGAATATATATGTTGCTGCTAACCCTGGTGATAGTTGCTTGGACAGCAAATCAAGGCAAACATAGCAAATCAAGGCAAACCGTTTTTCCTAACAACGGTGAACCTATCGTTGCTCGAACATAGCTACAATTGTGAGTTTCACTTTTGGGATCTTTACCTGTGACTTTTCTTATTTAAATAGATAAACTACCAACTCCTATGCGCCAAGTTACACAACACACTCTGGCACACCGATTCATATCTATTCTCAGTTACATCGTTCATTACGTCTTAAAGTATCAAATGTTGCATTGCTTTTTGTAACCAAACAGTTTTACTGACCACAGACTGACAGTGTGATAAAGTACTTAGAAAACAGAGTAAATTCGGATAACACTACTACAGTTTTCAATGAATATCGAATCGCCGAATCAAACCATGGTGAGTTTGTTACCTGAATTCATACTTACTTGAAAAACAAGAAAGCGTCAGAGGTACTCGACTCAAGCTAGCCATATTTGCATAATTTCCTTACAACTGTCCTTCGAAAAGTTGTATAATGTGGATAAGGTCTTCTTAACGTTTTGTAATGTAAAGAGCACTTACAAAACCTATAACTTATAACATATATGTTTCCGAAATAAGGTGAAAAAATAAAAAATAAAATAGCGCTTCATGCTGGAGTTTATTTTTTATATTTACATTCTACTTTAATGTCTCTTGGAATTTCCAGCGTTAGCATAGACGTATTATATTCAAGGGTATAGAAAACTCTCTCAAACTCTCTCTCTCTCTCTCTCTGTGCACTTGCCCTCCACCCCCCCCCCTTTTTTTTTCAAAGCAACACAACCATGTTTATGTCCCTCCACGCCCACTTTTTAAATGATATCATTTATGTAATTATTATTATCATCGTATATTTTCTGTTATTTACAATTACATATTTGTTGGGGGTGACTGTTCTCACTATCACTATTTTGACAGTCACTGAGTAGTGAAAGGGAATTCTGTAAGCTTGTAGTTATAAACATGTATATATATATATATATATATATATATATATATATATATATATATATATACTGACCCCGTGTATGAAAGGACCAGCGCTCTACCACTCCACACGTACAAACCCACGATTTAAGTTTAAGATTTTGAAAAATTGTAAAAATAAGATGTGGTGTTTTTTCCCTAAATATTTCTTGTCAAGAAAATTAGATCCTTTGATCCGCTCACCTACTATATTGCCTTGTGTAGCGATAGCAGGTGAGCGGATCAAAGGATATAATGTTTAATTAGATTGGTCCACATAACCCTAAATTCTACACTCCTCCCTCCTCATATTGTCGTCGTCCTTGAAAACACATATCCCAGATTTTTTCTCCCCCTGGCAGGACAATCTGCAAGTGCAGGAGTGGTCAACGGATTTGATGTCAAATGTTTTCATTGACTTGTACAGTTAAGAAAAAACCTCTTAAATGCACGGGGTACATGACCCATCGGTGTGTAGAGAGGCTCTGGTGTCTGCCATCTCAGTTCCCAGGTCAAAGGTTAAAGGCTTAAAACCAGATAGTAAATTTTATTCATTAAATATGTCCTGAAATAACTTTCATGTGAAATTAAATAGAGGGAAAAAACTTCAGTGTAATTAAGTAGGAATTAAAAAAGTATGGGGTGCCAAATTAACAGAAACTCGATTAATTTAATTATTGCTCTCATCAGTTGAATCAATGCGCTCTTCAATTCAATTATTGTTCTCATTAATTGGATTAATGCGCACATAAATTTGATTGATTGATTATATATTGTTGAACGTCCCGCTCGAGAATTTTTCACTCATATGGAGACGTCACCATTGCCGGTGAAGGGCTGCAAAATTTAGGCCTATGCTCGGCGCTCAGGACCTTTGAGCAGGGAGGGATCTTTATCGTGCCACACCTGCTGTGACACGGGACCTCGGTTTTTGTGGTATCATTCGAAGGACCGCCCCATTTAGTTGCCTCTTACGACAAGCAAGGGGTACTGAGGACCTATTCTAATAACCTGGATCCCCACGGGGCTGCGCATAAATTTGAATTAGTGAGAGCAATACTTGATTTGATATGCGCTTCAAATCAATTATTGCTCTCTTTTATTCAATTGACAAGAGCATCAAAGTGGTGGAAATATTTCTCGCAAAAATTAATTTAGAGCTCAGTATAAATGATATGATGATCTCTTTAATTCAACTGAAAATATCTTTAATTAATCTACAGTGCTTTTTTAAGACGGTATTAAAGCGCGTATCAATTCTTTTAAGAGAGCAACAATTCAGTTAAGATATCATTAATTCAACTGTGTGTATGTTGATATCTCTAATTATATGCGTGTTCTCTCAGAAAGAATTATTGCGCGCATCGAATGAATTAATATCATTAATTCAACTGAAGAAAGCAACAATTCAATTACTGCGCGCATCAATTGAATTAATGATATCGTTAGTAATAAGTCATTATTGCTCGCATTAATTGAATTGATGCTCTCATTAATTGAATTATTGCTCTCTCTCTCTCTCTCATACTTATGCAAATTCTCTGCAGTGATTGGGGAAAGAATAGCGACAATTATCTACGTTATTGTATTGTATCTGTTTGGTTAAACATCTACAAACACATGCATGTATTCATGTACCATATTTTCTCGACGTAATGTTATTTGCATTCAAAGAGAATAAATTCATTCCTCGTGATCAACGTTTTTAAAAAATTGTCATCGTTTTTGCTTCAGTTGTAATACTGTAATTAAGAAATAAATTTCATTTTTGAAAATACATGAGGGCATGTGCTACAGCACTTTAAATAGCTCAGACAACATTTTTTTTAAAATAAAAATTACATGGAGAAAATATGGTACATGGATAAATAGTTTTAAATACATGCGCGTGTTTGTACGTAGAAATATGAACAAACTGATACTACATGTACAATAATTTAGAGGATCGTCGCTACTCTCTCCTCAATCGCTGCAACCCCGTGGGGTTCCGGGTGGTTAGAATAGATCCTCAGTACCCCTTGCCTGTCGTAAGAGGCGACTGAATGGGGCGGTCCTTTGGATGAGACCGCAAAAACCAAGGTCCCGTGTCACAGCAGGTGTGGCATGTAAAAGACCCCTCCCTGCTCAAAGGCCATAAGTGCCGAGCAAAGGCCTAAATTTGCAGACCTTCAACGGCAATGGTGACGTCTCCATATGAGTGAAAGATTCTCAAGCGGGAACAATATTTAATCAATCAACCAATCAATCAAGTATCATTTTCACACGAGACTTCAACCAATTTTGATTTCCATAAAATTAATAAATCCATATATAGCTTAATCCGCAAACATCTAAACTTTTCTTAACAATCCTTACCCACGCAAGCATTTGTAGTCTACTAGATAGTTTATCTTTTAAGTTGAACAAAAAGATTAGCCCAAAAACATAATAGTGCGCATTACCAATACTCAAGGGGTGGCTGTCAAACTCTCCGTAAACCATAACATTTGTAGATGTTCTTCGAATTCTTAAAATGTATTTGCAAAAACCTTTCTAACATATCTATATTTGAAACTCCCCACATTTCGCATCCGCATGTTACAATAGGCAACAAAATTTTGTCAAAAAGATCCACGAAGCAATCAATAGATAAACTGTGTTATCTAGTCTTAGAAATAACGCTATACATAACTCTTACTGTTTTATCACAAAATACTTTGATGTGTGTATTAAACTATTCATTTGGGAAAAAAATAACTCCTAAATATTTAAACTCGTTAACTACTTCAATAATCTTATATCTGTACTGTAGCTATAGTCTCTTTTAAAAAACAAAACAAAAACAAACAAAAAAACAAACCCCCAAAAAATTATATTTTTTTCTTTTTCTATATTCACCAAGTATCTAATTGTTGTTGAAGACCTTGTGCTGACTCTGCAAATACCAAAAAGCGTCAGCATGAAGTAAAATAGCAAACAGTCAATCACATGGGGCTAATAGGCGTACACGCCCTAATACTCTATGGCCTAGTGTCATAAATTCCCGCGGCATACTCCTATATACTAGTTCTCAGACACACATTAAAGAGAACCAGTTAAGATACGCCATTTGGATGTCGTAAAATTACCATAATAATAGCTTCGTGACAACGACATCAACAATATTGAAAAGACTGATTTGTCGATTGAAATGCACGCTGCATGCGGATTTTTTCGGGGATATTTCTCGTCGAAGTTTGAATAATTGTAAGTATTTTTGTATAATTATATTTTTTACCAAAATTTAAGGCATAGGTCGATGAGTTAAGACAGGTACTGTAAAGGTAATAGAATCTCAATACATGTGGATTTCATATTGATTAAATGTTTCAACAGACCGTAGTAGAATGTTTATTCAACGAAATATACAACATTACATAGACTAGGGCGAACAGGTTTCTCGAATTTTAAACAGACAGTGTATGGTCGATGCACATGCATGTAGACCAGTATTGAAAAGTTTTTGTACCTCAAGTAAATAACCCAAAAAAGAAGGGGGGGGGGGGGGGGGGGGGAGTTGGCCTGTTATTGGCATAAGCCCATACGCTTAAATTGACATAGATTGAAACAAAAGTAGCCATAAGTTTGGTCCTATTTGAAATATTGCCCAATTTCTTACTTTTATCAGGTAACAGCAGCTATGTGAACATGTATTCAGTCTTTAGAGAAGTAGGCTATGTTTGTCCACTTCTCCAAAAAGAACAAACCTGTGTGAGATGACACTTCATATTTATGATTTTTAAAGGTATTTTATCCATAATAACTTCAAAATCCACAATTTTTAAACTGAATGAGACATTATAACAAAGTCAGTATTAAATATTTTGAAATTTATGGTGTTGGTAAGTATATGCAATGGTTTGGAGACAATTGAATAACATACATGTGGTATGAAAATTGTCCTGACACCATTGCAGGATTGCTTATTAACAGCACAAGATTTAAAGGGGAAAAAATTATGCTTATATATGCATTTGCATCAAATTTAGATTTGTCATTGTACACAATATCCTATTTCCTAGATCTACTGTATTATCAGTCAAGGAACAACCATGGATGCTCTATTTGTCATTGTGACATCTATGTAATTTTTTTTGTATGACAAATACATCTTTCAGCTGTGAGTTTTATTCAAACTCATGCTTTTATTTATGTAGCATTGATTATTTCCATCTCTTTTAAAAGTCTTTTAAAAAGTCTCTCCATAAATCATTTTAAGTTATCAAGTCCTTCAAAGTGATATTAGACTTTTAGTGATCTTTTTTGGGGTTTGTTTTTGTTTGTTTGTTTGTTTGTTTTTGTTTTTTTTTTTGTTGTTGTTTTTTTTTTGGTTTTTTTTTTTTTGTTCTTTAGGTAAATTTTTTTGTTGATGAAACAATTTGGTTCACTTATCATGATTGAATATCTTAACATGCTTAACAGCATTATATGATTGCTCCTGATGAGTATAGGGCTTTGGGGAGGTCATTTTTATTGCTAAACTTCAGCTGAGATATACTTTCCTTGCTAAACAAGACAAATGTTTTACACTATGATAGTATATTTCTTAAATTTCTAAATTGAATGATATTCTAGTAACCATGGTAACATTTTATATATGATTAAATTTGACTGTTCTGGAGATAGCAAAATATAATCAGTCGTAAATTCAAGAAATTGGAAAAATACACTGTAAAATTGATCAGACTACATTTGTATATACAATTAAGCATAAATTCTAATGATTACTCATAGCTATCTAAAACTGAATTCAAGCTTTGAACTAACTTCATGGTTATTTTTATAATTATGTGCTTTAAAACTTGGGATTCAATATTTGGCCTAAAACAGATTCTGGCATTGATCTGGCACAGAATAGATGACTAATAAGTTTATCTTCTATTTCCAGCACAGGATATTGCGTTGTTTCATTTCAAGGAAACAAATACATTATTCAATATGTATATTGCATATTTTTTTCCAATATCATGAATAGAATATACAGTAAAGATAAATAAAATGGGAAGCAAACACTTCTGATCACTACAATATGGTTCAAGGTCACTGACCAGGTAGACATCAATAATTAACAGGTGCTAATACTTCAGGTGCAACAGACCCTTCTTTATGTGTTTTGCAGCCTTCCCTAAAGATCTATTAACCATTAATTTTGAATATCTAAACACCAACATGTTAGTTCTGTCACTGGGATCACATTGTTCCATCCCGGAACTATTTATATTATTTTATGAGTCCAGCTTGGCTAGGTAAAATAAGTGGTCCTTTTTGTCTCAAGTGAAAAACTATCCTGACTTTGAGATAACTACCTGCACAAATTTATTAGATTTAAAATCCAAGAAGATTGTAAATGTTTGGTTGGCAAACAGAAATTGAAGCACATCAGATAATCATGATCTATGTAATTTCCTAACCAACACAACAGCATGAAAATCTCAGGATTGATTTTGAAATTCTCAGACCTGATATGAACACTGTACCTGGTTGGAGTATTGTTTTTTGTAACCATAATACAGTATGATTATGACCAGGTAATACATTTAAGAGATCTGGTCTGGTATAATACTAAATGGATATATTTCCCATGTTTTCATCTGGTGTTTTATGTTGACAGCTCACCAACAGCTCACAGTGATGTGGTGTACAGAGTAAGATTTAAGAGTGGAGTTGAGGAGCAGCAAGACTGGTCAGCTCTAACCAGAGAACAACTTCAGGAGGCAATTGAAAAACTGACCAACACCATGGAAGTTTGTATTGTTTTGGAATTTTTTCCCCTTATATTCAAAAGTATAAAAATTAAAGAAAACAATATAGAAATAGATGTTTTTTTCTTTGTTGGAAAAATGAATTCCACCTTGTCATAAACCTGTATTCACTTTAATCTGTGTGGTATATAAGTAACAATGCGTAATCATATGTCACTGTATTTAGGTCAACCCTGGTCAGTTTGAGAATTTGGCCAAGATGACAAGAATGGCTGCCCCTTCCACCCCCAATACTCCATCTGCCAACAAAGCTTACACTGCTGTAAAACTTCGCAATGTTCACCCTCCATCAGCACTGCAGATGGGAAATCAGAAACGGAGCTTTTACACAGACAGTGATACAGATCATACAGAGACGACCCCACGACCTCCGAGTTACCGTAGCTATGACAAGACAAAACAAACCAGGGACAAGTCACGGCTATTCTTCTATAGGGTATGTAGTCAGCCCCTGATTTTTATGACACAGATGCTGCTGATTTGTTGTAGTGTTAGGTTACACTGTCTAAGTGTTTTGGTGAGATTGTATCAGATTTACACTTTCTGAGAGGTCAAGGTCAAATTTCAGAAACCTTGGGTTTTTATTAAAGATTTAGCGCCAACATTGTTATTGAAAAAGTAGAAGGCGTTCATGGAGGTATATATCTTATACTATTCTTGTCATGGATAGAAAATTAAAAGTAGCCAGGAACAGTTAAGCAGAATTGACATTGAAAATTCCTAGACCAACAGGTCAAAGGGCAACACCATGAACCCAAATAACTATGTAACATCATTTGTAGTTCTTACAATCAATGTACAATTAGAGATTAGAAGTATGAGTGACAATCACATGATATATAAGACAGATATTTAAATGAGAAGAATTGATTCCCAACTGCATTCATGAAATTGACCTGCAATACTGAATTTTGTATTTTGACTGCTCCTTGCTAAAATTTGGTGAATATTTACTTCTTTTTTTTTTTTTTTTAAATTTATACAAGCTTCTGTCACTTTTGTAGCATCTACATGTGCTGTCTAATTCATTAAGCAAACAGTTTGGTCATTTGTTAAACAGTTTATCCAGAACAGAAATGTGATTATCAGACCTGTACATATTCATGTATATTATGATAAGACCTAGTCTACTTAGTAACAGTTTTTATTGATAAAGCAATAGTTCATTGACAAAACGAGGTGTATACCTTAAAATTTAGTCAATTTAAGTTACGTTCTGGGTCACAAATTCAGTAAAGTTTTTGGTGATTGGTTTAAATAGCCCGGCTATTGACTGTTTGCCTGTTATATTGACATAACTTGTAGGTTTTAAATACCACAGGATTACAGATGACTTGAATTATGAGGTAGTCATAATAAATACAGGTATTACTGTAAATATCCATAATGAATTGCAGAATCAACATACTGCACTGTGCTTTCATCAGTGTAAACAAAGAGAGCTGCAATAAAGAAGTGGGTACAATTCGTGCTGTATTTCAGCCCAAAAATATCAAGGTACATCACTGTACCGAAATAATGGAAGTATCAAAAAGTGGTTTTCATGATATGAAGATGCAATAAATTGAAATTAATACATTTCTTTGTCATATAATTATTACATCATAAATATATCACTTACATAGTAGTTCAATAAAACATGGATAGGAAGCTGGTTTCCACCTGGTACATTTGTAACATATAGAGCACACCCATCTAAAGAAAAAAAAACAAACCCAAAAACAAAACCCAAATTACAACATATTTCAAACATTATCAGATTATTATATTAATCTGTTGCATATGTCAGTGTAGGTGTTGCTCAGTGCCCGTATCCTTTCTCTTCTGAAGCAAAACATAGTGATATTCTGCTTATTTTCTTGCATTTTCGAAAAAAAAGTGATGGAAATATGGTGTTGTACAAACAAAATGCATGAATTACATTAAGATATGAATTGACTGCAACTTTTCAGTCCTTTGTGTGCTCATGTTTTACTATTCTATCAAGTCACTTCAAATTTGATGCCCCCTTTTTATAGGCACTATTAACATTACCTTGTTTATTTGGTTCACATGATTCTTAGAACACAATGAATGTTATAAATATTTGAATTCAGCTTTTAAACTGTGAGCATGATCAGGGTGATTTGTGTTGTATGTTTTATTATGTACCCATTGTTCTTCCATATGTTGATACTGTTTTTTGGTATTGTTTTGTTTTTTTTTCATAGTGTTTGATCTGACAACCTGGATCACCACACTGTGCTTTTCTGAATTCATATCAACATCCTCAGAAATTGATGATGTCACTATGCACAAGTGCATTGTGGGATTTGGTCAACAGCATCACATACAAAATTGCATACCTCCAAAAAAAATGTTACTTTCATATTTTTGTCTTTTTGGAAATTAGTAATGAATTCTAAATGTGCATTCAAAATGGTATAAAAGGTATACAATGAATTCATCTTTACTGCAGTTTAATTTGAACCAAAGAGTTGGATCTTGTCTTGTTTACAGGGATGAACACTCGGATCAAGCTCATGTCTCATTTGATCTGATGATCTCTGCCTGTAAATATGATGTGATCTGACTCTTTGTATCTGTTAGATTGCTACTGTAATAATTTTATATATATGTGTGTCAATTTCTTTTTCTGTGTGGTAATTTTGAACTGTTCCTCTGTTTTAGGACCCTTTCCCTGGAGGTCCACCAGTAGGGGAAGAATTTTCTGTGGAGGGTCGAGCAAACTTGGAGAGAATGAGAAACAAAGAGATGCATCGAGAGAAACTTAGACTAGCCCATGAACAGGTAACTCAGAGAGAGAGAGAGAGAGAGAGAGAGAGAGAGAGAGAGAGAGAGAGAGAGAGAGAGAGAGAGAGAGAGAGAGAGAGAGAGAGAGAGAATTATAGGGATATTTTTCTGCATTAAAACTTTGGGAACATTTGCCTGTTCCACAACTCTTGTGCTCCAAATGTCCCAAAATGCTGTGATCTAGGAATATATACTGTAAGATAATTTGCATGGAAAAATGAACATTTTTTCAAGATGCTTTTATTACAACAGGTCATCTACTCAGATAAGAAAAAGAGGGTATACACCAAGAAACAACGTGACCAAAGACGGGCTCAGATTCAGATGTCAGGCCATTGCTACACACCAGAGATAATGTCAGACATGGAAAACAGGTGAGATTGTTAGCTTGATGCTGTCCTATATAGAAAATAGGCGAGATGTTTAGCTTGATTCTGTCCAGTATAGGTGTAATTGGTGAGATGTGTAGCTTGATTCTGTCCAGTATAGGTTTAATTGGTGAGATGTGTAGCTTGATTCTGTCCAGTATAGGTTTAATTGGTGAGATGTGTAGCTTGATTCTGTCCAGTATAGGTTTAATTGGTGAGACGTGTAGCTGGTTCTGTCCAGTATAGGTGTAATTGGTGAGATGTGTAGCTTGATTCTGTCCAGTATAGGTTTAATTGGTGAGATGTGTAGCTTGATTCTGTCCAGTATAGGTTTAATTGGTGAGATGTGTAGCTTGATTCTGTTCACGCTAGAAAACAGGTGAGAAGTGTAGAAAACAGGTGAGAAGTGTAGAAAACAGGTGAGAAGTGTAACTTGATTTAAATCATTATGGCATGTATCTTGTGTTTCCATCTCTCAAAAAAAAAATAAAAATGAAACATGATATAATTAGAAATCTTTGAATATGTCAGAGAAGTTTTTAATCTTCAGCAGTTGGTTAATGAGGATTTAGTTTATTTAAGGGATGGATCTTGGAGGAATATATTGGTACCAAAATTTGCCACCACCAAGGAAATAGTGCTGCATGAATTAAATTTAGGCTTCTAGATCAGTAGATCATTAATTAATTAATATCATTATAATACAATTTAAACCTTGGATTTGTTTAGGTACCCACCAAGTGATCAGGGATCAGACAGTCGGTGGCGTAGGAGCCGCAGTGGATATTCCACCCCAGGGGGGAGCTGTGTAAGTCACTCTGATGAGGGACCCCATAACATATATCTTATTGTACCTCCTCTTATAGTGCAAGAATTGTATCTCATTTTGAACAAGTTTTTTTTTTTCCTAGTACAAAAAAACATGTTACGTGTAATTGTGAAGTCCCATGCTCATTCTGATTTTGTTTTGTAATGGGTCTAATTTGTACGAAAGCCTAGTGAGGTCAAATTGAAAGTGTTTAAAAATTTTTTTTAAAAGTCATTATTACGAGATAAAAAAATGTATTAACAAGGTAAAAAGTCATTATTCTGATATAAAAAAATGTATTAACAAGGTAAAAAGTCATTATTCTGATATAAAAAGTTATAATAACGGATAAAAAGTCATTATTACGAGATAAAGAGTCATAATAACAAGATAAAAAGTTATGATTATGAAATAAAAAGTAATTATGATAAGATTAAAATCATTATTATGACTTTTATAATGACTTTTGAAAGTCATTACTATGAGATAAAAAGTGGTAATAGCGAGACAAAAAGTCATTATTACGAGATAAAAAGTCATTATTACGAGATAAAAAGTCATTATTACGAGACAAAAAGTCATTATTAAGAGATAAAAAGTCATTATTACGAGATAAAAAGTCATTATTACGAGACAAAAAGTCATTATTACGAGATATAAAGTCATTATTACGAGATAAAAAGTCATTATTACGAGATAAAAAGTCATTATTACGAGATAAAAAGTCATTATTACGAGATAAAAAGTCATTATTACAAGATAAAAAGTCATAACAACAAGATAAAAAGTTGTTATTACAAGATAAGAAGTTGCTATTATGAGAAACGAGAAAAAAAGTCATTATTATGACTTTTGAAAGGTGTTATTATGAGATAAAAAGTTGTAATAATGAGATAAAAAGTCATTATTATGAAATAAAAAGTCATAACTACGAGATTCTGCAATATATATTGACGTAAAATGACTGACAAATAAATGTGTCGGAATGGTAATGGAAGAACTTAGTGAAACAGTATTTCAATCTCGATATATTATTTCGGAAATTCTTGCTTTTCTTGCTGTAGCCTATCATGTTGTGATTAGCATTTCAACATTAAAGTATATCCTTCGATGCTTAAATTTAAGAAGAAAAGATGTAGTGATTTATTAGATAAACTTTTATAGGTGTCCCTATAGCTATACTTAACATAGTACTTTTTTGCCTTTAAAAGAATGTGTATTCTCTTCTAGACATTGCGAGGACGTCCTCACTTTACAGGTTTGGTGAGAGAGAGAGAGAGAGAGAGAGAGAGAGAGAGAGAGAGAATCTCTCACCCAACTTTATGAATGTATATATAAATATATTTATCAAAAGTAAAATTCAAGGAAAACTGTCATGTATTATGAAAGGGAAGTGCTTGTGAAATGGATGGATTTTTTTAGTTCTAATTCTGGTACTAAACCTATAGGTGCATTTTTTAAGCCAAAGTGAACCTTGTTAGTTGTTGATGTGGAGAGGGAGTGTCACACCTGCATTGAAACATGAAACATCTAAGGAAGTTTGAATTAAGGAACATTCAGAATGAGAGTGTTGACAGGTGGTGGCTTGGGGTTACATTGTTCAAGACATAGGGCAGCTTTACCCCACCATCAACACACACGCACATTAATGCTGAAAATTACATTTATGCAAGTGTCATTGCATAGCAATACACTAAAAAACCCAACTGATAGCTTAGCAGAACCTGCTTCATTTTGATAAACTAAACCTAACCCTTGTATCCTGTATACAGATTTTTTAAAATGAATTACTAAATCAAACCTGTATATATAACAAGTGTTTCTGTGACATTTTTGTTCTTCTGATTAACTGCCCATACAGTGCCAAATTTAGAATCACAAGTTATGAAAGTCAAATGCAGTGTATACATTTCCCTCTTTCATTTTTCTTGAACTTTCATTTGGCGTATAATAATTCCAAATACCTTCCATGATGATCCTATAATTGCCATTCGGAATATCAATCATTGTATATAATACCGAAAGTCGTAACGACGACTTTTTATCTCATAATAATGATTTTTTATTTGTAATAACGATTAGTTATCTCGTAATAACAACTTTTTATCTTGTAATAATGATTTTTATCTCGTTATTACAACTTTTTATCTCGTAATAACGACTTTTTATAATTTTTTAACACAATCAATTTGATCTCACTAGGCTTTCGTAAATTTGTTATATCCGATGAATCCTTTTTTATTCTTTCTGATGTGTTATCTGAAAATAACTGTTATATCTGATATTTCATTATAAGCACATTATTATAATGTTGTTCTGTATCTTGGGCTCCCGACTGAAAGCATTTCAGATAAATTTTCGATATTTCATCTTCTTTCAATTTTTTCAACACAGGATGATATGAAGCTTGGTAGAAACATGAGAGCAGCTCCTCGTCACATTATAGATTCTATGGACGCTTCCCGATCAGCCAATCACCTCAGAGACAAGGTGGGTTAATTTGATTTTTCGGGCCAACATAATGCATCTACACGTAATACTTTACAGAAATCTTGTTTCTTAATGATGAAAGTCCACCATCAAATTATTTATTGTATCTCTTAAGTGTTTTTATTTTCTTGTTGGAAAAGAAATTTCTTGTATGGTTTCATTGAAAATTTACTGTTTAGAGTCTGTAAAATTGTACCGTCTTAAATTTACAATTTTCAGGACAACATAGAAAGACTCAACAAACAACAACAGCTTCTACAGCAGCAGCGCGATCAGAGAAAGAAGTTTTTAGAGGACCAGAGTCTCCGGGAAAAGGCCCAACTGATGGTGAACGAAGCATTGTTGAGCAAGGAACTCACTAACCAACGATCCACTAGATCTAGTCAGGAAAGCTTAAACAGGCTAGGTCAGCATTCACGTTCTGTCTCGAACAAATCTCTGGCAAATGGCAATAGAGAAATGGAGAAAGAGGACAGGATGTCGGATAAGCTTGACCCTGAACCTGAGGTTCCATCACAAGGTCGAATGTCAAGGTTATCAAATCCAGTCTCGGAAAACACTAATAAGAGTGCAGACTTTTTTGATAATGCCAGGATAGAAGGACAAGGGATTCTGAATGACTCGGATAATCCTGAAGAAAAAGATAAACTGATGTCTGCTATACGAAGTGAATTCCAGAGACTCAATACTTCATGAGAGATATTTAGAAATCATTTGTACTTAACTCCCCTCAGCTCATTGAGATTGCCAACTTCATATGTGCTCATATTTTTATACAGGTAATAACTGTATTACTTGGTGCATTTTTGTAGCATTTTTTGAAATAACTGAATGTTTCCAGTGGATATAAAAAAGTTGAACATGATGCAGTCGTAGTGTAAAATTGTCCAACTCTGTGATAATACCTTAACGAGATAACATTTTATGCAGGTAGTTACAGGTACGTAGTTCATTTTTATAACCCTGTAAACAAAGTTAGGGGGGGGGGGGGGGTTACTGCATACTGTAACCACTTTGTCAGTCTGTCTCTATCCAGATATTTTCTCTAACATTATTGACTGATTCTCCTCAAAGTCTGTGATGTGTATACTATGTAAACCTTTGCACCTGGTAATGGTTATTTATTTTTGAAGATTTTCTATGGATTCTTTTAATACTCATATATATTTGCAACATAGAGAGGCAAGATGCTTATACTTGTTACAACATTTCTCGTGACATGAGGGAATGTCCTGATACCTGTTCTAGGTCACAGGGAAAAGGCATGAATCAGGAACAATTCATGTATGGACAATGTATTAGGAACGGAAGACATTCATGTGACATAGAAGATTGATGGCTTATGACCCGTGGGTGTGTCCTAATCTTGTCTCCAGGTCATTTGGAGGAAAAGTAATAATCCTCTTCAAACTTCATCTATGCAGTAATGAAATATTAGATGTTAATCCTGGACTCTATGATTGATAATGATCCTAAGGTGATTTTATTCTCACCCAAGGTCATTTATTAATGGTCAAGGTCAAAGAAATTGAATAATTGTGGTATTTCAGATATAAATTAGATGTGCAAGGCAGAAATATTAATGATATTTGGAATTGATTAAGTAGATTTTTACAATTGTCATTTACAATTTTCAGTTACATACTACTGTACATTCCAAAATCACTAATTATAGTTTTGTACTTTAGTGTGTACTTAATTCTCATGTCAACAGTTTTGTTTTGTTAGATTAATGAACATCTCTACATGTTCTCATTTTATTTCCATTTAGAGATGTGTATGTTAAGAATTGTTAATGCGTTACTGCACCATTATGGATCATGTAACTTTTAAAGTGTGTAGACAGACATGAGAGATAATGATCTCATGTACAACTGAAGCATTCCAGGGACCATGTGACTCATTTTTTAATTTTGTTTTTAATTTAGCCCTAATAAAATGTAGTGTTCAGTCATTAAATTTTGTACACAAAAGAACCTATAAGTGTGCAATGTAGCCGACATTTTCAAAGTTCATATAGTCTGAGTGCATTTTGTTCTCTGTCTCAATAAATATATTTTAGCTCCTGTGCTCAAGTACTCTTGAATGAGGTTTGTCATGTCAATTTCCACGTCAATTTCCACATATTCTTCTCTCTTATAACTATTTGACCAATCAATCTTGGCACAATGCATGCCCCACCCACTATATAAAGTGGAATTTAGACTGCTGTAAGAGAGATATTCATCCAAGGTGATTGATTTTTGTCAAGGTGACTGGAAGGAATTTTTGCTTGAATGTAATTCATAAACAGCATATATTACATGACACAAAGGTTGGTGATTTTACTACAGAGAGGTTGTGATAACTTGAATTAAAATCAATTGATCAGAGACACATTGAAAAAAATGTGTTTGTTTAGGCTAGAAGTCATGGAAGCTCCCTCATATCAAAATTTTATTGACCAGAGGATATGTAACAGTGTAGAGATATTAGTATTTATTTGACAATGTCAGAAGTTGATTTGTGAAATTAAAAATGTCTTCTGTCCAAATTTAATTGATTTGTTGGAAGCCATGATGATAAGGTTCCACTTTATGAGATTCACTTTTTTTTTTTGTAAGAACAAGAATACTTGGAGAGAAAATATGGTGGCCATTATATTATTTGTGAAGACTTTACTGACCTTCATGACTGTATTGAGAAATGCTCACCGTTATTGGTGATCTGAATCAGAGTGTGATAATTTTTATGTTCAAATAGTGACATTGTCTAGAACTCCGTTATTTTTATACCTAGGTGTGTAGCTGTGAATTTTGTAGACAGTGCTTAATTTATTAGTTGGTTACAGGATGTTGAAGGTTTTACATGTAAAACCAGTAGTTTATATGAAATAAAATAAAGAAACAGAATATGATTGTCATTTTTACGAAATTTCAGAGGGGCTGTCTGGTCCCTTTGTAAGAATGTATTTTCAAAAAAATGAAATCTATTCATATCACTTATATTTTTGAAAACGATCAGTCTACATGCACAATGTACGCGCACTGGTACATTTAATGTAAATGAAAATTCTTGTATAGGTACATTACAAAAAGAATAGGTATTGTGATTTCATTTAAAATCTATAAACAGACAACAAATAAGATCTAGACAGCTTTTAGTGCTATTTCTAAATGAAAGCAACCCAATTTTAGAATGACATTCTGTACACAATGGCTGTTTTTACAGGATTTAAATGGCCTAAATGTTAATGTGTGTGTCCTGTTGCAATAAATGCAGTTAATACAAACAAATTACAACAGCTTGGAATGTATTTTATAATCAAGGGTCACAAAGCACGTGTAGTCACACCACCAAAACTGAACAAGGGGAAAGCTTTAATTTGGGTGTTTCAAATCCCTATGGGATTAACTATTGACATAAGCCCAGCCAGTTATGTTTCTGATATTGTTTTCTTGAATTTAAGGGGAATCATTCTCATTGTTGTGTTTAAGTACAGTCCATGTAAGAATGGTGCATAAAGAATATTAATCATGGGTATATTTCATGAAATGTTAAATAATTTTCTTGATAATTAAGAAGTAATATTTTTTTATGCTAAAGTAGTATATACAATAAAGCATGGCTATAGTGAGCCTCCAGAGCCAGTAAAAACAGTTCACTATATCCAATAAAATTTTTGTCATTTTCCTCTCATAGGGGAATAAATATCAATCACTCTGTAACAAACGTAAAGTCATTATAAGCGTGTTCGTTATGAGCATGTTCTACTGTATAGTGATGATGCACACATATTATTTACCTTGTGTTAAGATTCAAGAACACTGAGAACTGTATAAGAATATTTCCCATGAATCCCCCCCCACTCCCCCCCCCCCCCCCCCCCCCCCCCCCCCCCTTTGTGATTCAATACTCTCGGATGATCACGTGTCACCCTACCATGTGCCGAGAAATGTCCTCTCCATCCATTCGTTTACGCAAAAACTTTCAATATTCCACGTCAAGCTCAAGTACGGACACAACACAATAAAAGACACAACAGAGTCCTCCACATCTGTTTCGTACCTAGATATTTTGCTGAAAACAGATATTAACGACAAACTAACAACTCAACTTTATGATAAACCGCATGGTCTCAGCTTCTGCATCGTTAACTTTCCATTGTTTCATCATCACCTGCATATGGTTTTTATATCTCTCAACTGTTTTGATACGCAAGAGCTTGTGTTGTGTATGATCAGTTTTTAAATCGAGACATGCAACTGACAAAGAAGTTGAAGTTACAGGGGTTTCAGCAGTCTCATTTATAGTCAGCATTCTGCAAATTCGATGGCCGTTATAACGATCTAGTTTGCCAATACAAAATGTCATTGAGTGAAATGCTGTATGATGTGTTTTATACGAATTTTAGGCCGTTCTTGGCACACTGATTCTGACTACGGATTACTCTGTTTACCTGACCAAGATATAGGACTCGCGGTGTGTGTGACCGGTCGACAGGAGATGATTACTCCTCTTAGGCACCTGATCCTACCACTGATATATCCAAGGGTCCATGTTTGCCCAGCTCTCTAATTTCTATTCCATATAGGACTTATAAGATTGATCACTGTTCGTTATCTTCGCCTTTTCATTTAGATAAATTTTCCATTATACGTCATATCTAACAAAATGGCCATAAATTAATTAATTATTTAGTGTTTAGAGCCGCTTGAGCAATATTTCAGCTATACTGCGGCTGACTCTATATAAATGAAAAGGCATGATATAAAAGTAGAAATGTATTTAAAACAAAAACTTATTTGCGAACATGTGAAAATATAGCACGTCACTGTCACTGTCTATATATAAAATCATCCTCACATAATTATAATTTCGTACAATCAACTTCAAAACTTTTGATAAAAACCAGTCTCACGAAGAAATTCTAAGATTTTATTCAAATCAACATTTGTTAAAAGATCTCTCATAGACCGTGTATCAAAATAAATACATCTAATAAGAGCTGTATCTCCACATTCTAATAAAATATGACTGTTAAAGGACATTGGCAGAAGACACACTCGGGTGGATCTTCCCTTTGCAGAAGAAACGAGTGTGTCATCCGCGAATGTCCTATTCTACATTTAGTAATAACGACTTCGTCTCAATGTTTAAGATTTGCATTCAGCGTTTTATTAACAAAAGGGTTGATATCATGTAGTTTGTTATTTATTTTTTCGTTCCAATCAGTTTGCCACAAATGTATAACATATTCTCTAATTAAAGATTTAAGGTCTGAGTAGGGATTTTAGAATCTGTAATTGGTAATTGTAAAGCCTGTTTTGCGGCATTATCAACTTTCGTGTTACCACGTATGCCAATATGGCTTGGTATCCAACAAAAACACTATATTATATCCTCGAATTTTCAGCAAAACATATTCTTTCAAAATGTTATAGATATAAGGATGGTCAATTTTACAGTTTTTGATTGCTTGAAGACAAGAGAGAGAATCGGAATAAATAACATGTTTCTTATGTTCTGAAAGTTTTATAAAATTAATTCCTAATTGAAGAGCATTTGCTTCAGCAGTAAAAATTGAACTGTTTTCCGGTAAACATACTGAAAAGGTATCATTTCCATGGACAGCAGCGGAAGCAACTTTAGTTTTATCTTTTGATCCATCTGTGTAAATTTCACTCTGTGCTGAAAAACTGTGTTTCAATTCTTTAAATTTCTGAATAAATTCAAGTGAATTTGTGTCTGACTGTTTATCTTTCGATAAATCTAAATTACCAACAGGTTTTGATAGTTCCCAAAGTGGGATATTAGGAATTTGTAAGTCAGAAATAACATTTAAATCTATTTTAGAATCTTTAATATGTTTCTGAAATCTCAATCCAAGTGGCTTGATAATTTTAGTCTTTTCTTTATATTTTGTTTGAAATTTCGGATGTTTAGGATTGGAGCGATGTTTAATTATATACTGAAGGCTCAATTTTATACGTCTGTTTTTAAGTGAAGGTTCATTTGCCTCTACATAGAGGCTATCTATAGGAGAGGTTGGAAAAGCTCCTAAACAGATACGTATACCTTGATTGTGAATTGCATCTAAGGCTTGGAGATACGATTTTCTAGCAGATCCATAAACTATGCATCCATAATCTAACTTGGATCTAACCAGAGATTTATAAAGTTGAAGTAAAACTTTTTTGTCTGCACCCCAATGAGTATTGCCGACAACCTTTAAAATATCAAGTGCTTTAGAACATTTAGTTTTAAGCATCTTAATATGTGGGACAAAGGATAATTTACTATCAAAGATGACTCCTAAAAATTTAAATTCTTTTACTATTTTGATTGGAGTTCCATTTAATTTTAGTTCCAGATCATTATGATGTTTGCGTTTTTGACAAAAAGACAAAAATAACGCCTGCTGTTTTTGATTTCGAAAATTTAAAACCATTATCTGCCCAGTCTTGGATTTTATTTAAGCAAAGTTGTAGTTGTCTTTCGATACTTGCCATATTTTTTGAACGGTATGAAATGCCGAAGTCATCTACAAACAAACAACCTTCGACATCATTTCTAAGTACCTGAGCTAAACTATTAATTTTTATACTGAATAATGTTACTGATAAAATACTTCCTTGTGGAACACCATTTTCTTGGTTGCACAAGTTGGAATATGTGGAACCCAAGCGAACCTTAAATTGACGTTCTTTCAAAAAGTTTGATATAAATATTGGTAAATTACCTTTTAATCCCATATTGTGGAGATCTTTTAAAATCCCATATCTCCATGTTGTATCATATGCTTTTTCTAAATCGAAGAAAATTGATACAGCATGTTCATTATTAATAAAAGCATCACGAATAAATGTTTCAAGTTTGACAAGATGGTCTAATGTACTTCTCTGGCTTCTGAAGCCGCATTGAATGTCAGCAAGTAGATGTTTTGACTCCAGAAACCAGACAAGCCTGTCATTTATCATTCTTTCCATAGTTTTACATATACAACTTGTTAGAGCAATTGGGCGATAATTAGATGGCTCACTGTGATCTTTCCCCGGTTTTGGAATTGGAATAATGATAGCTTCTTTCCAAGATTTTGGAAAATTGTCCGTTTCCCAAATTTTATTAAATATTGATAGAAGACATTTAAGACTGCTTTCTGGAAGATATTTAAGTATTTGATAGTGTATTTCGTCTGGACCTACAGCAGTGTCATGCGATTTTGAGAAAGAACGTTTTAATTCATCGATGGAGAATGGTTTATTGTAATTTTCTAAATTATCCGAAGTAAAATTCAGATATTTTCTTTCTTCTCTATTTTTAACATCAATAAATTTTGCAGACATATGTTCTGTTGACGAGTTTTTAGATATAGCATTTGCAATGCTATTAGATATGTCTGTAATATCAGTAATTGTGGCATTATTGATTTTCAAATGGTGGAATTGTTTATTTGTGTTTTTGCCTTTAATCTTTTTAATTGCATTCCAGACTTTATTAATAGGGGTGTGTGAATTTAATTTGGAAACAAAGTTTCTCCATGAATTTTTCCTGCTTGTGTTACAGGTTCTACGGGCTTTTGCTTTAACTTTCCTATAATTATCAAAATTTATGTTGGACGGGGATAAATTAAAACGTTTTTCAGCTTTTTTTCTGTTTTTTATCGCCTCATTACAGGCATCATTAAACCATGGCTTTTTAATTTTCTTCGGATTTGTCGAGGTTTTTGGAATAGCTTTCTCGCTATTCTCTAAAATAATATTTGTAAATTTTAGAATTGGATCATTTTCGTTGATTAATATGTTTTCTTTTAGTGTATCAATACAAAGTTTGCTGAATAGATTCCAATCTGCTTTATGTAGCTTCCAATTTTGGTTTTGGTTATTAATGGAAGGAATAATATCTTCAATTAAAATGGGGAAATGGTCACTGCCACATAGGTCGTCGTGGACAGTTCATGACAGGTCACAAGTCAAAGTAGGGTCTGTTGGTGAGATGTCAATAGATGTATAAGAACCATTTCCAGGATGAAGATAAGTATTGGAACCATCATTTAAGATACAAAGATTATTTTGATTTGCAAAATCCTCTAGCTTTTTGCCTTTATCAGTTAAATTATCACTACCCCATAAGGGATTATGACCATTAAAATCTCCCATAATGATATTAGGAGAAGGGAGTTGATTGATTAAATTGTTTAATTCTTGTACTTCTAATTTGTATTGTGGGGGGGATATATATTGAACACAATGTAATGGCCTTTTGAAGGGAAACACGAACTGCGGTAGCTTGTAAGTTAGTAGTTAGTTTGATTTCACTGTGTAAGATATTGTTTCTTACACATATTGATGACCCACCCTTTGCTCGATCGTCACTTGGGTCATAACAGTTATATAAGGAGTAATGTTTCAAAGTTATATTGTCACTTTCTTTAAGGTGTGTTTCTTGAAGACAAAAAGCTACGGGATTAAATTTTTGTACAAGAAGTGATATTTCATTAAAATTGATTTTAAAACCTCGACAATTCCATTGAATGATTTTACATGGATGCATTAAGATTTAAGTTAATTTGATCTTTGATCTGGATCTTGACGGAGAGAGGCTATGGCTTCTGGACTGAGAGGAGGAAGTGTCCATCTTCTCATCATCCAGAAAGCTAAATCTGTTATGAACAGATATTGGATTCCTCATCCCTTTCGGGATTCTATCACTTCTTATGAGTGGTTTGGCGGACTTTTTTCATGACTCTGAGTCTTTTGTTCAGATTGCTTATGAACTTTTTTTTAACATTTAACTCTTGTGGTTTCTGTGGAATTTGTGGCCAGAAGAGGAAGCAGCAGCAGCAGAAGAACAAGCAGATGAAGTAGAAGAAGACGTGTCAACAAGATTTTTCACAGTTGCAGTCGAATTATTCTGCTTGGTAGATGTAATTGCCAGATCTGTTTGGCATGCAATCTCTTTTGTATATTTCTTTTTTAAAACAGCTGCATATGAAACATTTGGATGCAGAGATTGATAAAGTTTTCTTACATCCGGGTAGCTGAGGCGTTTTTCAACTTTTAATTTTTGAATTTCCTTTTCTTTTAACCAAACGCTACATTGTTTTGATGAGGATAGGTGTTTTCCCCCGCAATTGACACATTTAGGTTCTTTTTGGCATCGATCTTGTACAGTCTTCAGAACCACATCTGAAACATACATTTTCATGTCTACACCGATCTGATGAATGGCCAAATTTTTGGCAGTTGAAACAACGTAAAGGATTCGGTATAAATGTTTCTATTTTCAAGGAGTAATATCCAATTTTGATTTTATCAGGATGGTTTGGTGTGTCAAAATCAAGAATATAGGTGTTAGTTGGAATAACTTTCCCATTTTTCTTGATTGTAATTCGTTTGGTGAGAAGAACACCTTGAGTTTTCAACTCAGTTGTAATTTCTGTCTCCTCCAAGTCACAAAATCCACGACCTTTGTCTCAAATGACACCCTTGCTTCGATTCAATCGGAAGCTCTGTGTTCCAACGACCTTAACTCCGCCAAATTTTAAAACGTATTGCAGAACTAATGATTGTTTCCTGTTTTTGCATTCAACCAAAAGAGTTTCATTTTTCATTTTTTTTAACTGATTGGGCCTCTCCAATTATCCCTTTTAATGTTTTGTCGATGACAAATGGAGAAAGCTTCGTTACAGGTTTTTCATTTTCATCCAAGGTTGACAAAATAATAAATCTCGCCCAATTTGCTGTTCGTTCTGAGTCGGACTCAGAGTCATCGTCTTCTACAAGTCGTCTTTTGTTTTTGTTTTTTTTGCGCCATGATTAAGTTAAATTGGTTCAGCACCATTGCTCCCCGCCCGCCTCGGAGCGCCAACAAGGGCGATGCCTTCTTCCGGGGACATCCCAGCAGAAGAAGAACACCAAGAGGATACAACGGTGTTATACTCAGATGGACATATCCACCCAATTTACCCTAGCCACCGCCTAAACGATATCACTAGATTGAAATTGTATATTTATTTGTAACAAGTTGTCTTCTGTGCAAGACAAGAAGACAAGGATTTTCCAATTTATTACTATCAACATTAAACAATGAAGAATACAGTGATCTGAAAACAGGAAAATATTAACCAAATAGTCACTAAAATTAATGGATATCGTCTAAGCTAGGCATGACCAGCCGATTGAACGTGCCGGGCCAAACACGTCCGCCCGTTTAGATGAAATTAGGGCCAAAGTGGAGTGTTGGTCAATGAGCGCTGTAACCTTAACACCCATCAACCTCAGCCACCAGGATCCCCTCTTCCACCGACAAGGGTCTCATCCCACGGCAAACAGGACGCCCCTTTTAGTCGCCTTTTACGATCAAGCAGAGGATACTGTGGGCAAATTCTTATCACCCCGGACCCACAAGGGGGCAAAATGGCCATTAAATTTATAATTCATTATACAATAGTTGTCGATGTAGTATCATTGCGATGTCGGCAAGCTGAGGATATTTTTATACAATATATCCCAATCTCCCCCAAATCTCACTCATCAAGAATAAGAATGTTGCATTGCCTCTACTTACAGGATTAGGGTAACGCATGTTGATATAGAATACGATATCAACAGTATTTGTCGATAAAAACGATGTCGAGTTATGTACACGTTGCTTCTTTTTATGAAATGAGGAGATCAGACAGGGTCAGTATGGTAGATTTTGAATACAAAATCAACATTCATTCTTCTACTGATAGTCAATCAAGCATGTCTAACCCTATCACTCTACCTATCACCAACCACTGAATATAGAACTTTACCAGTGGTGAATCCAGGATTTTCAAAAGGGGGAATATGAAAGTCAAGCATTAGCCAAAATACTCTGCCATTTTGGTTGCCATATCTGGGGTTTTCATTCATACCAGTAATGCCTTGTAAATGTTTCTTGAAAAAGGAAGGTGGCTCTAAATCCGCCATTGCTAACCCTTAACCTTTAATCTTAAATCAAAACAATTCAAACTTCTAATCCTTAACTCCCAAGTCCTTGTGACACTTAACCTTAACTAAACCTGTCTCGAAATCCTAAACCATGCAGCCCTAATGTAAACCCCAAGCCAAGCGAATCAAATAAAATATTATAATAAAGTTGACTGGAAACTCATAACGCAAGTAAATTGAATTAAAAAAAAAAATAAATGCAAAAAATAAAACTACAACACTATTTGTGATTGATTACATATACTTCACACAATGAAAATTCAGACTCGTGGATATTTTTACGTTCTTCGGGGTAATTGACATTTACCCATCTGGCATGAAGCGGACACTGTATCAACATCCTTAATTATTTCTCTACCGTGCTGTTTGTCCCTCGGTTAATCTCTTGATCGATATCAATGACGATACCATCAGTACGAGCATTAGTACTTCTCTTGGACATAGGCGGAAAAGACTATCGCATGATCCAGTTTACACAAGATGACATTGCTTGCCCACGATTATTTTGGTCAGATTTCGAATCGGAACACCCGTATATGTGATAAAACAGAACTTTAATATATTAAAGAATATTTACATTTCCAACGTTTTTGCCTTCAATATCTATATCAATTGTAAGCATAGCCATATCCTTATATTTACATTTGTCAAGGTATTCTACTAACGAAATTGACATTCAATTTTCCGTAACATGAAGTCAGTCACGTGACCAAACTTTTTTCTTGCGTATGAATACATCACCGCTTCAAAAGTGTACTGTCTTGACGTCATAATAGAATGACAAAATAAATAAAACACATCAGAATATATACATAGAGTTTATTTTATAAACAGACAAGAATTTCATTAAACATACCGTTCAGTTGATTAATTTTTTTTTTCAAAAATACCGTCTGCAACTAAAACAACAACTTCTGAAGTATGGCGAATTCATACTATGTCTTTGATATTTACATTATGATAATTTAATATGGTGGTAACATCACCGCCACAAGCGAGACTGGTTTCGAGCTCGAAAAATTGTCCAAGTCAGGCCACCGCTGCGAGTCTTCATTTACGTCATACAACAGAAATTTCACCCACACACACACACACTAATTTCCCATTCGATGAATCTTTGTAATGTGGGGTTGTAGTCAATTTTGAACTGAAGCGTGTGGAAACCATACGAGACCATCAAATGGATGCAGCTGGTGCCAGATGATTTCCGAAAATTGACTGTTTCAGCACAACTCTCAAATGTATGGAGCGCCAAATTAACATAAATTCAAATAACTGAAGATATCTTTTAATTATTTGAATATATCTTCAATTCAATTACTGCATTGATGAGAGCATCAAATCAATTATTGCTCTCATCAACTGAATTGATGTGCGCATCAATTTGGTAGAATTATTCCTCGCAAGTTTAATTTCGAGCTCAATGATTTGATGATCTTATTCATTCTCTTACACATAGGTGTCGCTGCGCCACTCTCCGCATTCACCTCTGTCAACGCTTGAAAATGTTTTTTGCCAAGATTCTTTGCAAAGTTTTAAAGAGTGAATCTATGGACATTTAAAATCCTTCATTATTGTAATTATTAATAAAGACTATAAATGATACTTTAGTTGATGTAAATAATCTCTTGCACACATTTTATCCACAAAATTTTCAGGGAACTATTTCGCGGAGGAAAAAAACAAAATGATCACGTGTTAGTCAAAATGGAGGGAACAGTGAACAGAGTGAACGAAGCGTTGAAGAAGTACGATGAGTCTATCAACATCAAGGATAAGCAGTTGAAAGCGATTTGTAAGATGGTGGAGGGAGAGAATGTCATTATGAATGTACATGTACCTGTTAGTTGTGGTAAAAGTCGCTATGCTTTCGCCATGTTTTGATCATGTGATCGAATTATAGTCATGTGGTATGGAACTACTTTTCAAGCGTTGACAGAGGTGAATGCGGAGAGTAGCGCAGCGACATCTATGTGTAAGAGAATGGATCTTATTAACTGAAGATATCTTAATTATTTACAACGCTTTTGTATCAAGAATTAATGCGGGCATCAACTCTTTTAAAGAGAGCAACTATTAATTTAAAGAGGTCATTAATTTAATAGTGGAAATATCGCTAATTATATAGTTGCTCTCTCTAAAAGAATTATTACGTGCACCAGTTGAATTAATGATATCATTATTTCAATTGAAGAGACCAATAATTCAGTTACTGCGCGCATTAATTTAATTGATGAGCGCTACAATTCATTTGAAGAGAGCAATAATGCAACATATTTGCGCGCATTAATAGAATTATTGCTCTTCTCAAATGAATTGTAGAACTGAGTAACAATTCAATCATAGAGCTCATCAATTTAGCAGAATAATTTATGCTATCAACAATCCATTTAATGTGGGCGATAATTCAGAATTGAAGACATTATTTATTATTTGAAGAAATCGTTAATTGAATTTTGCCTACATCAAATGAATTAACGATCTCTTCAAATAATTAAAGGTATAATCAATTATTTGAGATCATGTTAATTTGGCGCCCCATACAATTGACCTTTAAGGAAGGATTTACTGGTACCCATTTGGTGGAGAGGACAACCAATGGAGAGACAAATGATGACACCAAGTGACCTTTGACATTCCAGGTTCGGTAATTCGGACACCGATCGACGATTCAAGAATATGTTTGTTGCCAACAGTCCAAACTATCTAGACTGTATTAAAAGGACCTCATTATACATTGACTCCGACATGCATGAACAATATTGCATTTATTACACCCCGGGCAGTGATATCGTGGGTGATCCTTGAAATGCATTTTTCATTTGAAAGTAATTTTTTATGTACGTATATAGGATCGATTTTATCTATCAAATTTTTTGTGTTTGTTTTACTCACAATGGAATGTCACCAGCTGTAGATGTAGAACCATAAATTTATATCTATGCATAGCGCTCAGGATTGTAGCACTGAGGGTTCTTTTACGTGCCAACACTTCGGGATCTCCGTTTTCAAGGTATCGGAAAGACCCGTGATTCTCACTTCTAAGGGAGGAGCATTCGCTACTAAGTGTTATTTTGATGGCTTGAATTTCATGTGGTCAAGTCTCTCTCTCTCTCTCTCTCTCTCTCTCTCTCTCTCTCTCTCTCTGTGTGTGTGTGTGTGTGTGTGTGTGTGTGTGTGTGTGTGTGTGTGTGTGTGATATTATTCCTGCAAAATTGATAAAACCGGGTAAGAAAGGTAGCTTAAATTTTGTAATCAAGGTCGCACAACAAGTAAGTTTGTGCATCCCTTTGTAACTCTGTTTCGAAGGTACAATAAAACAAATTCAATCAATATAATTTCAAAACTAATTGAAGTTTATTACATATCTCTTTATATCACAGTCTGATATTACTTAAATTACACCTCAAATATCTATACAAATTGTAATAATGCTCATTTTATCCTGCATGCATTGCAGTTGTAAACAATGTGCGTATGAATACAGAGAAATATAGTACGTCTATTTTAATGGGTGGGAATTCCAACAGAAATGATATATACGAAACAAACTTCGTGTTTGAAAATACATGAAGGTATGAACTCTGACGCTTCACGCCGGCATACCCATGAAGCGCTAACGCGGTTTGTAATTTAAGCATGGTATATTGACATTTTGACTTTTCGTTTGTGTCGATTTCAATACCATGTGACCGGTCGCGGTAGCTCAGTGGTTAGAGCGTTCGTTTCGTAACCGGGAGGTCGTGAGTTCGAGCCCCGCTCGTGCCATGGCCGCGTCAAACCTAAGACGAAAAATAGGTAGTGATTGCTCCTTCGCCAAACGCTCGGCATTTAGAAGTGAGAATCACGGGTCTTTCGGATATGACCTTAAAAACGTAGGTCCCGTGTCACTGTAGGCGTTGGCACGTTAAATAACATTCACTGTTACGGCCCTGAGCGCTAAGCATAGGTCTAAATTTGAGGTACTTCACTTACAGCTGGTGACGTCTCAATATGAGTGAAAAATTCTCGACGGGACGTAAAACAAACAAACAATACCATGTGAATTTCTCATAATACTCCTTTGTATGCGATGATTTGATTGTGTTCTAGTAACTTCATGCAACAGTGAACTGGTATATTTCCTTTTTCTGTTGACGTGATAAAACAGATATGACTATCTATCTAATGTGATTGATCATTTTTACATTATGATGTCACATGGCATTCATAGTTGTGATATGGTCCCTGGAAATTGATCTATAAAAAGCATCGATTTCTTTTTTAAAGCTAGATACTTATCACTACACTTCTAGAACAACTAAACAAAAATACAAACACTGGGAAATCTCCTCATAGGGGGTGGAGTGTTATCGTGGATGAACTTGTCAGTAGTCATTAAGCAATTGCTACTTGATATTTTAACTTTCGTTTTACGATAATCATGTAAATATTGAAATCCCGAAAAACGTTCCTGGTCTTCAATATGTCACGTGATATTTGCACATTATTGTTTTATGAGTACTTATGTAGTCTGGCGTGCTTTGGAAAACCCATAGTGAACAAAAGCTGTAATATTACCTGGCAAATATTCAAAACCTTTCTTTTCGTGGAAGGCAAGCGAAACGTGATTATCAATGGCAACGCAAGAATACAAGTAGTCTCCCTTGCTGTGTATTTTTTGTGCCAGTAACATGGTAACAACACTTCCTAATTTGGCTCTTCTATACTTAGGAACTACTTGTAACATTCCAATGCACCCATATTCGTGTTGTATAGCCCAAGCCACTGGATTTCCCTCTGTGTTCTCTAGGCAGACGCTTGGGGACTGTCGGATTGCTTCGGCTATCCATTCCTTGGTATCATCGAAATCTCGAGAATGTGATGTTCCTTTACACTAGATACCGTGAAACCATCTGGTACTGGTCTATAATAGAACTTGATACTTAGACAAACTACCTAAAATAAAGATAAAAAATACTATATATAACTCGATAAAGTTTTATACTTTATAGTGATGTTACAGTCCAATTTAAACACTAATAATAAAAGATATTTATAACAATTATGGAACAACCAGGAAATAACTATATAAGTAAGTTTTTCCCATCCAGTGTAATACATGATGTTCGAGTATTTATGAAATTTTATTTCTCTAACCTCGGTCAAGGTTATTAATCTTTCTATTTGATATTTCTAAGTCATATGATTTTGATGTTTCCGTTTCCGTTCATGAAATGTCAATTTGTATCGTCTTTTATAGAGAAGTTATGAACACGCTTAAAATAAACTGTCGGAATGAAAAAAGGAACGATACTAACAGTAATTTAATGTCTTCACTGGACAGAGTCAGCATGAAAGCGTCCGTAGAAACGCGTCTAACGGAAGAACCACGTAAACTGATTAAACCATCGGTTACACTGGAGGTACAACCTAGAAAAACAAAACAGACATGCGAATATGACTGCAAAAATGACCATTCTGGTTGTTTATTTGTTTTACGTCCCGTCGAGAATTTTTCGCTCGTATTGAGACGTCAGCAGCTGTAGGTGAAGTACCACAAATTTAGACATCTGCTTAGCGCTCAGGGCCGTAACAGTGAATTTAACGTGCCAATGCTTGCCGCGACACGGGGCCTCATATTTTAAGGTTATGTACGTAAGACCCGTGATTCTCGCATCTAAATGCTGAGCGTTTGACGAAGGAGCAATCACTATATATGTTTAGGTTTGGCACGAGAGGACTCGAACTCACGACCTCCCGATTGCGGGGTGAACGTTTTACCACTGAACTACCATGACTAGTATGACCATTCTGAAAGGACATCCCGGCACAAATATTCTTATTTCAATTCGAACGATCTCCCAATAATGTGGATTACCCCTACCCCTGACTGAAAGTATGAAGAAATGCTTAAAACATATATTGTTTTACTGATGGTGTTTTACGTCGATTTAGCGATATTCCAACAATATGACGGAGCGACAAACTGGAAAAACTGCATTGTTTAGGGTACTTGTGGTGACCCGCAATGAACCTATATTTTTTTTTCGAACACCAACAAGACATTTTACGATATCATAAAGACAAATCTAAGAAATTTTCTTGTCCCAAAACATACTAATATTTGAGAGAAAAGCACGACAGTCATATTTGATGCTCGAACAGCTATGAAACCCCTATTATATATATGCTGTATAGTAGTTCCTTTGTGATAGACCATGTTTCAAATTACCTTAAGCTTGATACTCATAGAAAATTATTTGTATGGATTTTTTTTTTTTTATATAAAACAAGAATAAATAGTCTAACTACTACAGCAGTACCCTCTGTTTAAGAAATGCAAATGGTGTACTTGTAACTCTTACCATATATGAAAAGAGAGTTGGAAAGAAATTCCGATATGTGGCTTAGCACAGAATCAAGAATGGGGATGCAATCTGTGTCATTTCTGCAGAAACAATACACTCGTTGTGTGGAAACATTCTTTTTCTAAATGAAAAAACAAACAAACAACGAAAGCACCAAAGACTTTCTCGTGGAATTCGGAAGGGGACTAGGGTACTGGTCAATTCAATGTTTGACAAACCTTGTCGTCTGAAACCACCACTATTTTGAATTCGGGCCAGTTGTCCACCCATACAATTCTCTTGCTTTCCAATCCTTTCCTTAAAAGCTTAACGGGAAAGTAAGCCTAGAAATAAAAACAATATCAACAATCATGGATATTTTATACTGTCTACAGTTTTGAATTCACAACTCCTTATTTTCACGGCTTTTTGTCCAAATCAGTTTTCACGCACTTTTCAATTCATGGTTCTAATATCTATTCTGTATAAGTGTTCATCCTGTATAGGTGTTCATCCTGTTTAAGTGTTCATCCTGTATAGGTGTTCATCCTGTATAATTGTTCATCCTGTTTAAGTGTTCATCCTGTATAGGTGTTCATCATGTATAATTGTTCATCCTGTATAAGTGATCATCCTGTATAATTGTTCATCCTGTATAAGTGTTCATCCTGTATAGGTGTTCATCAGTATAATTGTTCATCCTTTATAAGTGTTCATCCTGTATAAGTGTTCATCCTGTGTAGGTGTTCATCCTGCATAAGTGTTTATCCTGTATAAGTGTTCATCTTGTATAAGTGTTCACCCTGTGTAGGTGTTCATCCTGTTAAGTGTTCATCCTGTATAGGTGTTCATCCTGTATAATTGTTCATCCTGTATAAGTGTTCATCCTGTATAAGTGTTCATCCTGTATAATTGTTCATCCTGTATAAGTGTTCATCCTGTTAGGTGTTCATCTTGTATAAATGTTCATTCTGTATGATAGGTGTTCATCCTGTGTAAGTGTTCATCCTATATAAGTGTTCATCATATATAATTGTTCATCCTGTATAAGTGTTCATCCTGTATAATTGTTCATCCTGTATAAGTGTTCATCCTGTTAGGTGTTCATCTTGTATAAATGTTCATTCTGTATTATAGGTGTTCATCCTGTGTAAGTGTTCATCCTGTATAAGTGTTCATCATATATAAGTGTTCATCCTGTAAAGTGTTCATCCTGTTTCAGTATTCTGACCACGATATATTCTCTACATATACTCACTACATCTGATATTTTGTCAGCTTGAGAAAATGAAAATGAGATTAAAAGGGAACTAAATTCAACAAAATAAATACAAAACACAAAGGTCACAGAGATCTAAATATACTTGTATTAATTGTGGCCGTACGTTTTAAAATTAGAAAAGGTATCGGATATTATACGTAAATGTTCAGTATTAACAGGAAAGTAAACCTAGAAATAAAATTACGAAGGTGATAGTCATTCAGAATTATCAACTGAGAGTAAGCCAATGTATAAAAATAAATGTTTTTGCATATCTTTTAAAAATATATGAAATCGTTGACAGTAAATGCTTTAACAGCTGGCTTAAAAATAGCAAAATCACAGACCATGAAGACATAGCACGTATGTTGCATTAAAAGTTGCTATGAGACAGATCTCTTTTGCTGTATATCTCCTTCGAATGTGTAAAGATACATGCAGCTACTAAACAGGTATAATGATTCACCAGGTAGAAGTGCAATTTATACACAGGGTAGTGGTGTATCTTGTGTCTTAGAAGGAAGGTTTCCACATGAATGAAATATGAAAGATAACTAGCAGTGATCTATATATCATCACCCTACAAAGAATTCTAAAAAACATCGAGAACAAGGCAAACACGGATCATTGAAAACCTGAAAGGTGGTTTTAAATCTATGTATCTCATGGAATATTTTAGATGAAATTCTTAGAAAAAGCTGTTTTTGTTCACATATTTGTCTTATGTTATGGTTTTTTCGATTCTTGTCCTTTATAATTTCATACCATCTTTAGAAAATACACTGAGGTTTAGTACTATTGTAGTATGTTTTTTCTCTGCAATGTCTCTTTTATTTCTTATTTATATAATCATGTTCACGTGTACAGAACATGTATATATTGATTGATTGATTGATTATTTATTGCTTTCCGCCACACTCAACAATTTTTCAGTTATCTGGTGGCGTCCAGTTTTTGTTCGTGGAGGAGAGAACCCAGATACAATGTACCTGGGAAGAGACCACCGACCTTCCGCAAGTAAACTGGCAAACTTGCTCACATAACGCCGCGGCCGAGATTCGAACACGCGCCGACAGAGGTGAGAGCCTTTGTGATTTTAAGCCCGATGCTCTAACCACTCGGCCACGGAGACCCCCCATGTATATATTAAAACTAACACTAATTCTATGTTTGTATATATGTTTTAACGCAGGACCACAATGAAAACTAGTTGTTTGCTAATTGTGTTATCCTGGGTAAATAAAGGTTATTATTATTAAAGCCCGAAGGAGTAAATGTCTTCTGTTGACGCGTTATGTGGGCAAGTTTGCCAGTTTACTTGCGGAAGGTCGGTGGTCTCTTTCCAGGTACATTGTAACTGGGTTCTCTCCTTCACCAACAAAAACTGGACACCACCAGATAACTGAAAAATTGTTAAGTGTGGCGAAAAGCAATAAATAACCAATCAATCATCTTCTGTTGACCGATCGCACCCGCCTCTATATTGAATCAGGTAAACGGAGTAATCTCCAGTCAAAATCAGTATGAGAAGAACATTAAATCGAGGGTTGCATGCGTTTGCTTTTGACCGGATATTACAAATGTACTCTGTCTAGTTTATCGTGGTGTGAAGTTGACTTTTGATGATGGAATCGTCATTCACAGTTCCTAAAGGATATCAAGTCCAGTTGCAGCTGATATTGACCGGGTCATCTAGTACCAGTAGAGCGCACAGTTCTCCACGAAAGGTCTAACATGGGATGTGTTGCAGTCGGTAGGTTGTTGATAAAAGTGGAAAACACCAACAACCCCTTCATTGTTCACTGCCATTCTCAGAAATTACATCAGCGTCGGTGGACGTTTAACAAGTTACATTGTCCTTCCTTTCATATAATAGATATGGTTGTTCAAATTCCTTGGAAAAAATAAGAGCAGAACATCTTCCAGTTACGTCCACCAGCGGCTGCAAAGTTGTCTTATGCGATTGAGAACGGCGACTCAAATGACCTTCTTGAGGTGAAACCATGCTGATTGTCTTTAACAATCTGTATTGTCATAACATTATTAATTTACATGATAGATGGTAAAGCAAGTAGATGAACAATAGAAACCAGGTGCTGGTATCTTATTAATGACTGGGACCATGGATGCTTCCTTTTATTCGTTGGGTATTTCTTTAGTGTGGACTAACTTTGTCATTATTAGTGCTGACTCGCCTGCAAAATCATGCACAAATCTAGGTTTTATGACGTTATGCAAATCGAGTTCCTGCAGGAACTTTAAAACTCCGACATGGAAGGTAACCATAGTGCGGAGGAAACAGTATCGTGTGTTGTTGGTTAGGTCCTCATTAGTGTAAACCATCTGGATTGATTGATTATATGTTGTTTAACGTCCCACTCGAAAATTTTCACTTATATGGAGACGTCACCATTGCCGGTGAAGGGCTGCAAATTTAGGCCTATTCTCGGCGCTTATGAAAACTGTACCAGTTTTCTATCATTGGTGTTCTTACATATTTTACATGAATTAAAATATAAGACTACTTCATAATAGGCATTGTTAAAATTACTAATTAATTCAAGATCACTCAAATCAGTAGCATTTGTTTTTAATATTTAATCGATATCAATGTTTTTTTCGATGCAAAAACTATTCAGAAAATCGCATACCGTGATACCGTTCGAGAGAGGAATGATTAAACAAGTTCTGTGTAAAAAATCGTGCAACTTCATAATCGTGTTAAAAAGTTATAGGCTTACTCTACAAACTTAAAAAGTGTCCCTCGTATATCTACTTACGTTAAGGTTTCCTTAAAGATGTATCCATGTATACACGAAAGAATGAATATAGATTTCAGTAAAATAAGCAATGCTTTGTGACGTCTTCAAAAAATGTTTTCTTGTTATCAAGACAGGCACCTGAATGAAATTGTAAGGGCAAATTAAATATGAATTAACTATGAAAATTAAAGAAAAAAACTTGTCCTCCTTTACATTATTCTCAAAAAGACTTTGCCATTTTATTTTTGTTGTAATTAAATGTCGCTCTACAGTAAAACCTCCCCCGTGGGGATCCGGGTTGTTAGAATAGTTCCTCAGTACCCCTTGCTTGTCGTAAAAGGCGACTAATTGGGGCGGTCCTTCGGATGAGACCGCAAAAACCGAGGTCCCGTGTAACAACAGGTGTGGCACGTAAAAGATCCCTCCCTGCTCAAAGGCCATACGCGCCGAGCATAGGACTAAATTTGCAGCCCTTCACCGGCAATGGTGACGTCTCCATATGAGTGAAAGATTCTCGAGCGGGACGTTAAACAATATTTAATCAATCAATCCAAAATTAAAAACATGGCGGTTTGTTATCTCCAACCTTTCTCTGAATTAAATTATAGATAAGTAACCATGGCAACGAACATTTGAATTCTCAATAAAGAAAGAAATCGGTTACTTCAACCTACTTGGATGGAAAAGGGTAACTCCATTTTTAAAGTTTGTTCCAAATCTCCATAAAATTGAGAGCTTAGTTTTTGCGACATGTCAGCGTAGAGTATCAGTACATGGATGAATGCGCTTGCCAGTTACCGCATCAGTTTTAATTCGCCATGGTATCCGTCATGCGTGTCCGATCATACCGGTAGTTTTTCTCATACCGAAAATGATACTTAAAATTCAGAAACTGATGATCCAAATTAAAGATAGATAGCATACAAAATGAATATTTCTTGGTGTTTTATTTATTTGTATATTTTTTTTAAGCTGAAGCCAATGCCTGTGAAGTGTGCTTTGCTTATCGATGAGTTTACAAGCGAAAATGATCAAATAATTTAAAATATGAAGGTAAAAAGCAGGACATGTAAGTAACGCTTATATGAATAGATAATGATAAGCAGTGGGGGATGTATAGGGTTTGCATCCCATCATCCCCGGGGTTGAATATTTTTGTCATTTTGGGGTCTTCAATCTCCATCTCTGTGGCGGAAAAGGTACAAAATTGTGTCGCCAACCTCTTTGGAAAATTTTATGGATCCGCCATGAGTTGCGGAATTTGAATTTTGTGCTGTTCAGCTGTTTTGAATGTTTATTAATTTATTTTAAGTAAACATGCCATTTTCAATTAATGCCAATTTTCTGTTATTTGAATTAAGTTAACTAACCTTCGTGTAACTGAGTCCTGTTTACTACGATACTCTAGATCTATTACGTATAGTCTGGTCCAGATTTTGAAAAAAGAGGCTAGAAATGGGTTCTAACGGCAAATTATTATTATTTGGTCCAACATAACTTTTTAACCTAATTTGCGTATGCTGAATCCGAAAAAATATGTTGAACTTCATGAAAATGGCGTTAAATAGGTCAAAATGGCGATTCAAAATGGCGGTGTTGAAATTTGCAAAATTATCTATATGGCTTTATTTTAAAAAAGTTTATTGCAAATTAAAGCAATTTAAAGGCTTGTACTAAACTTATATGTGTCTGAAAAATAGAATAAATTGTTCAATGTTCGTTAAACAATTAAAATTGTGAAAAAAACGATTAGATCCCAATTAACTCATTTTTTCGCAACCGCATATTGACGCACAGTATATATATGCATTTTGATATGATATTTAATGCTTATTTCCTTCTAATTGTGCAAATTATTCAGTTAACGTATTGCATACTTTATGATATATATGCACTTGAAATTCAACACAGTGTTCAATGGTTTTCACAATAGCGCGACCGACACAATCGAGGATCGAATTAACAAATGATTCTGACATAAGGTATAAAACTGATGGCCGAGGTTATAGGCTTGTCATATCTCACCACTCATTGATTAGAAATCATGACTGAACGATCACTTAAGCGAAGTTATCAAATAGATACAGATTTGTGTGTTATATGTCAGGAAAAAAAGACAGACACGTTAGAATTAAAAAGCAAAAAGTCTATCGAAACGTTGACCGAGAGGGCATCTCGTCGTAAGAAAGTTAAAGATGCCAGGAACTATGATGCCATTGACAGAATAGAAAAATTAAGTCCGAATGATAGAGTTCTATGTCATAGGAAATGCTATAGTGCATTTACTCACCCCAGACCAATTCAGTTAATGGAAAGAAAAGCATGTTTGCTTACAAACACATCTGATACAATCAACGTCGATACAGAGGATGATGTACCGTCTACGTCATCTTGCTCACACCCTTCTGCAGCAGCATCCCGAACTTTGCGAAATGCATCTACACCAATAGATTGGGAGTTATGCATATTTTGTCAACAACAAATTAAACAGAAGCTATTCAACATTACAACATTTTCTGTTAGCGACATGGTTCTTAAAAATGCAAAGTATGACAACATACTTCGTGTTAAGTTAGGAAACGTTAGCGATTTGATAGCTGCAGAGGGTAAGTACCATCTAAAATGCATGAATGCTTTTAAGTATGATACACAAAAAACAGAAAAGGAGTCAAAATGTGAAGATCTGGCCATGATATTTCTTGTTCGAGAACTGGAGTACGCAGCCAGCAAGTGCCAAATCTTACAGCTCTCTGATACATGGAACAGGTACTCCAAGTTGGTAGAAGAGGTAGGATCTGAAATGCCACAGTCTTTTATCACTCGTAGATCAACGTTTAAAGAAAATCTGCAAGCCAAGGTGCAGAATATCTTCCAGTTTCTTCGTCCCCTCGATAGAGCAGTATCTGAACGCGAAACTCTTTTAGTGCCCCATATTCTTTCTAAATCTCATTTTGGAGATATGTTTCATGATGACCAAGATACCATGGATGACGAATTACTCACTATGCCATGTTATAAACCTCCACACAACTCATTTCATGAACTGGTACATGTTGCACTAAGATTAAGATCAGACCTGCAAGATAGACCTGGTCACATGGGTTTGAATGTTTGTGAGGCTGATGCCGTAAGTTGTGTCCCAGATAGTATCCTCATGTTTCTGAATCTTCTTTATGGCGGACAAGAGGTCTTTGATTGTACTGATGGCAATGACAATCCAGATTGCAGCAGACAGAAGAAAATAGTGAGCGTAGCTCAGGATATTGTGTATGGGGTAAGTAATGGAAAAAAGTGGACTCCAAAGCATATTGGCCTTGCATGCACCTTGCATCAAATGACAAGGTCAAAACAGCTGTTAAACTTGTTTAATAGTGCTGGTCACACCCTGAGTTATAAAGATGTTCTGCGTGTTGACACTGGGCTTGCAGAGGAAAGCCTTCAGTCTATGGACGAAAGGACTGGACATTCCTTCCCTCGAATTTAAAGCCAAGCGTTTTCACACACTTTACAGCTGACAATATTGATATTAGTGATTCAACACTGGATGGCAAGGAAACATTCCATGCAACGCAGATAGCATGTTGGCAACGAGGGTCGGGAAATGACATTAACCTTCAGCACATAAGTCCATCTTCAAATGAGACATTGAAGGTACCTCCTCAGATGGACAGTATTGTCATTTCCCCAATAGTAGAAGGAAAATCACAACCTCACTATCCCAGACCAGTTACGTTAGATATCTTCCAACCTTCTGACTCAGAGAATCAATTGTCCTCTCAAGAGTTTGCTAATGAATTGGCGTTTCATTTGCACAGACATAAGCAGAAAGTCCCAGCTAGTTGGTCAGGACATAATCAGTCTGTCAGTAGTAAAAACCCGGATCTCACACTTGTTGGTTACATGCCTATTGTACAAGCACCTGCTCATGAAATGGATACACTTAACACAGTTGTCCAGAAATGCATGCACATATCTGAGCATCTTGGTCAACGTCATACAGTTATCACAGTTGATCAAGCTTTGTACTTTAAGTTGATGGATTTAAAATGGTCAGTTCCTGAGTATAGAGACAGGCTTGTTCCAAGAATGGGTGGCTTACATATAGCTATGAATTTCATGAAATGTATAGGAGATCATATGAGAGGTTCTGGTTTGCATGAACTGTGGATGGAATGCGAGTTATTAGGACCTGTGGCTGCTGAAAATGTATTAGGTGGAAAGCACTACAGTCGTGGCATGAGAGCCCATAAAATTACTGCTCAAGCAATCTGGAAGATTTTACTGCCAGACTTTGTGTTATTTGTATCTACCAAAAATGTTGATCATTCGCAAACATTGAATGGCATCATGACTGAACAGCAAGACATACTTTCTAGCATTGACCAACTGCAATATCCTGTTTTCAAAGAGTATTTTTCAAGTTTCAGACAGGAAATTGACAACCCAAATGTCCTGTTTTGGTGGTCATATTTGGACATGGTTTCTATCCTTTTAATGTTTACAAAGTCAGAAAGAGATGGGCTTTGGGATTTATATTTGAAGTCTTTCCGTTCAATGCTCCCATGGTTCTTCCGATATGACCATACAAATTATGCTAGGTGGGGTAGTGTGTATCTTGCTGATTGCCACCAATTGCCTATTGAAGTACTATCAGAGTTTCAGGATGGAAATTTTGTCGTCAAGAGAAGTGCTGGAACTTTCAATCAAGTTGACCCAGACCAAAGTCAAGAATGGCTAAACGCCACGGGTAAGAAAGGTGGTGGAATTGTAGGAATTACTAGGACTCCATCTGCTCTCAGTAGGTGGTCCCTTTCCTACAATCTGAGATCTCATATAAGTCTTCTTACAAAGGTGATGTACGATGTGAATCCAGATGACATTCTCACACACAAGGACGCATCAAAGAGTCGACAAGTTACTGATGCAGTGTATGAGGATTCGCTGGTTGATGCAATGAAAAGGTTTAGAGTATTTGACCTTTTGTACGAAAGAGATCAACTGATCAATATAGTTACAAAAGACAAAGCTACAGATATGATCAAGGAGTCCTTACTTTCTGCAGCAAATTTGGGACAGATATCATTAGAGAATTTCGTAAAAGATCGTCTGATACCAAACATAGAAACAAGTAGTTTACAAGTTCCTTTGAGAAGTGTTCTGAAAAAAAGCTGCTCATTAACATTTGACTCCTTATACAAGGTACAAGTTGTACCAAAAGCTGTGGAAAAGAAAAAAATTCTAAAGGCAGATCGGAACATACTGCAGAGACTTGTCATTGCATATAAGGCCGGACGAGAGGTTGATTTAGAGCAGATTTTGAAACACGAGCTCCTTCCTGTGCCGATATCTATAGCGGATACCAGCGGTGCACTAAAGTCTGGAAACAAATCTGTTGTTTTAGAAGACATACTTCAAGATGTTGATGTAAGGGCGCGAGTCGAAAATGTAGGCGAATCACCAGCTTTGATCATAGATGGCCAGGCTTTAGTTCAGAGCATGAAAACACATGGCATGAAAACATTTGGAGACTTTGCAGATGAGTTTGTTTCCACTGTGGTGAGAAAAGGGGCCATGTATTCAAGAGTTGATGTTCTGTTCGACCGTTACAGGGAACAATCTATAAAATCGGGCACTCGTTCTCGTAGGGCAAAAGGGCAGCAGCCAGTTAGAAGGGTTATTGAAAATAAGGATGTGCCACTCCCGAATAACTTTTCAGCTTTTTTGTCTTTGAATGACAACAAGAAAGACCTAGCTGCCTTTTTATCTGAGCAGATAATTCTTCATGCACCCACAGAGAAAACTGTTGTTACTGCTGGTGGGTTTCTCGATGAGAATAGCGTTAAATGCAATGACGAATTCCTCGATATATCTGCCCTACATGCGTCACATGAAGAGGCAGATACTAGAATAGTTCTTCATGCCATACATTGTGCGAAAGAATCCACTTGCAGTTCAGTTGTTGTACTAGCATCTGATACTGATGTTTTACTGCTACTTGTATCTTTCTTTTCAGAAATAAATATACAGTTGTGGATGGTTGCTGGAACATCTGCAAAGCCCAAGAACATTCCTATTCATGCTGTTGTAGAGAAAACCTTTACCTCTCCAGAAATGTGCACGAATCTGTTAGCATTCCATGCTCTGACTGGATGTGACACAACTTCTTTTTTCTTTGGGATATCCAAAAAAACTGGATTTAAGGTTTACAAAGACAATGTTGGGCTTCTTGGGGGTTTTGGAGAGGGCAATTTAACTGAACAGAAAATAGTCGACTGTGAAAAGTTCGTATGCAAGCTGTATAACCAGGGCACAGTGTCGTCAACTGACTCGGTTAGGAACATTTTATTCGGAAAATCCAAGAGCCCCGAAAACATGCCCCCCACTAGCGATGCCTTGCATCTGCACATTAAACGTGCACATTATCAAGCGCTGGTATGGAGACAAGCAAATATAAGTAACCCCACATTACCATCTCCAACTGAGATGGGATGGAAGTTGAATGAAGGTATTCTAGTGCCTATTCTGATGACTTTAGACCCAATTCCAGAATCTTGTTTAGACTTGATTGCATGTAGTTGCACAACAGGTTGTAAAACATTGAGGTGTGGGTGCAAGCGTAACAATTTGCTGTGCATGGACCTTTGTAAGTGCAAAGTCACAAGCAAAGAACAATGTAGGAACAGTATACGTTGAATTTTGAGGAAAAACAGAGAAAATTCGGGTTTTCTTTCGTGCAATGGCTTTTTTAGGGTCGCATGCTTATTTCTATCTTTTTCTCGATGCTATTGTATTTTGTAATCATAGTTTTTACATTTTTTTTTCTACATGCGCGTTTCAAAACGATTTGAAAAAAATTACTGTCCGCCATTTTGAATCGCCATTTTGACCTATTTAACGCCATTTTCATGAAGTTCAACATATTTTTTCAGATTCAGCATACTCAAATTAGGTTAAAAAGTTATGTTGAACCAAATAATAATAATTTGCCGTTAGAAGTTCTTTTTAGCTGAAATCGGACCAGACTAGTAGAAGACATCCGTTCTCCGCGGTGTTTGTTTACATTTATCGACTATGTTTCTTTTATCTCGATTCCTGGGAAAATTTAATGCACTTGTATTATTACAATTATACCCTGACATGAAATCTATGAGCGTTGATTTTTTTTTAAAATAGAAAACCCCTTTCAATAATAATAATAACAATAATAATGCGTTGTCGCATTTTTCTGCGGACAGTTGGCTTGATCATGAGAGACTGGGAGATAGAGAACCGGTGGGACCATGACTGTATGAAAGCGATTAATGTGTGTGTGTTTTGGATTATTTTTTTGGTGGTGGTGGTGGTGGGGGGGGGGGGGGGTAGAGACTTGAATTGGAAAAGAAATCAGGCAAGAATAAATACTCGTTTTAGTTATCATCGGCATGTCTTAAACAAAAAAACTTATGTCTGACGAAGAAAGAAAAATAGAGGAACAAATAATCGAAAAACACCAAATTTTCAGGGGTCTCTACAACTTAGATGTATAAACATGGAGGAATATCAAACCAGAATGATTACAAAGTACTTATTTTTCATTAACATGGGTATTTAAATGATTTGAGACAAAGAGGGGGAAGAACGAGAAATCTTCTAGCTTGCCGACATTTGTACCTTGAAGAGAAAATGTTCATGTGAATACTAAGATTCAAATTGATTGAAATGTACGCAAAGTTTGCAACCTGAATCATAAAACAAGACACAGCAGTTGTGTCATTACTGTCAAGATTCTATCCTGTAGAAATGTAGATATTATTTACACTTCACGAAAAGGAAAACACCCGCATATTCTTAACAAGAAAACATTGATGTTTCAATCAGTTGTGGCCCGGAGAAACTGAAGTGTCCACTGTTTGTTAACAGGAATATTCATTGAAATAACAAGAGGTCAGTCGCTTACCCGATTCGCCCTGATCCTGCTGTTGTTCAGTGTTTTTAAAAAGTTTTTTTTTTTCAATATTTATTTCCATGAAATATTTTGACCCCATATTGTGACCCCAATTTAGCCCCGAAGAGTCATGATATAATTGAACTTGAATTTGCACAACATGGGAATACCTCAATACCAATATGACTAACATGATCTGGCTGTTCTGGGAAAGATGTTTCTTGTATACTTGAATTGTGTTAAATTTGAACATTCTAACGACAGGTTTAATATATGTAACGTTAATCCGTACAAGTTAGGAACTTTTATATTTTGATATGATTTAACGTGGCTCTGTTAAGTACTATTGAAAGGAATTCGTTTTAGTTTATTTCCTGTATATGCCTATTTAATAATTAGGTCTCGTGTTGTAGTCTCACACTACCCCTAGGACCCTGAATTATACAAAATTGAATTTTTATCTCCAAATAAAACTTTTCATCCCTATTGTGGTCCCACCCTACTTCCGGGGACTACAATATCAACAAACTTGAATCTGCACTATGTTCGGAAGCTTTCATTTAACTTTCTGGGCCTGTGTTTCTTAATAAGATTTTTAGTAGACCCCATCGTAGTTTTTTTTCTTGATTACCCCCCCCCCCCCCCCCCCCCCCCCATTTTAATGAGGTATGGTCCTTTGTATGGACAAACCTGAATTCTCCTTTCCCAAGGATAATTTTTATCAAGTGCTGAAATTGGCCCAATGGTTCTGCATGGAGATGAAATGTGAAAAGCTTACGGACGGACGGACGGACGCCAAAATGTGATAAGAAAAGCTCCTCTGAGTTGAAAGTTCCTTCAGCTTACTTGAGCTAAAACGCTAGCTCTTAAGTAGAATATTTTGTGAAAAATAATTTTTTATATAACCAGACATTGAACATTTAAAAAAAAAAAATGAAATACACGGAAAGAGAGGGAGAGAAGTTCTGCATCCACGAGCATTCTGTGTTCTGTAACCAAAATTATTATTTTTAGTGTGATACGACCACTTCCCTAAGGCAGACCAAAATATTCAATTTGTCTAATATTTTCTTGACAGGAAATGACTGTCATTAAAATTCGTAAAGAAAGATATCAAAAGCTTTCTGGGACATTTATGTAGTTGGTTTGGTTTTTTGGGTTTGGTTTTTTTTAAGCATCATGGATTTCCCGACTCTCTTGTAAAGCATTCCTGTAATTCCATTTTTTGTCTATATCAGATTGGCAGGACTTCTTAATTTACTGCATGTTCACTCTGGTGTTGAAATAGATATTGAGGAGATATTCAAAATGGTTTTTGAATTTTTCCCACAGAAAGTTTTTTTTAAAAAGTCTCTGTTAATTGGTGAATAAAAGGTTAACTAGCACTGAATGATAACGTAATTATCTATATCGATTCACTGGATAGTTTCTAGATAATCTTTCTGCCAGCCCCCCCCCCCCCCCCCCTTTTCCCTTCCAAAATCGCTGGATCCCCCTCTGAAATATGCTACATCAATGAAATACGATACATCAATATTGATATTATTCTATCTTTAAAATGACTTACAGATGGTTCATGCAAAACAAAATTAAAAAATAAAGTTGTTTGGTATGCATATTACAGAAGCAAATAGCAAAATTGCAATTAGCTATTTCGTATATGTGATTAAATATATACCACTGAGGAAGGCTAAAATGTGAATAATAACCTTAATCTACCAGAAGGAACTACAGTAAAGGACTGACTGCAGAGGAAAATAAAATTCGATTTAAAAACTTCAAGGTTTCTAAATGGTTTCCTTTACATCATAAATATTTATTGAAATGGATTCATGGAATACTCTTATGCTTGATGGTAAACAAGAAGTTGGGGCCGTTCGTCAGTAATCTCTCTCTCTCTCTTTCTCTCTCTCTCTCTCAATCGTAACTACTCGACCACGATTTTTTTTTACGCCAAATCCTTCAGCACGTGCAAAAGGGATTTCGAGTAAACATATTTAGTTATGTTGTAAAGTTAAACGAAAATCAAAATACTGCAAATAGCTGCAATATTTGTCAATAGATTTAAAATGGAAATGGTCTCTACATGTTTATGATCTTCGAACAATACCATACACTTTACTACACAGTGTCTTATATTTGTAATATTAATGCGTATCATAAAAAGCACCATCAATCATTGAAAAGTTTTCATAATGAAATGTCTAAAACAGTAACTAAATGAATTCTCTCGAATGTCTCTTTTCACTCACTGTTAATCATAGATTAATTTAATAGCTATATGTGAAATGTTAAAAGAGTGAAATATCAAAGTCAAATTACTGACAGTGATTTCATACGTTTTACAATTTTATGGCCACCCTTTCACCACTAGTGTAAAACACTACTCAGAGACTAAGGGGTTAAAATGCCTTGGCGGGAAAAAACTGACTAAGGGTCATTTAATTAATCAAAAGTTCAGAGTTTAAGGTCAAAGTTTATAGGAAGTTTAGATTTTGCTGTTTACAGTTTAACTTTAACAGTAATTGAATATTTCTAAATAGTTACTTTTTACTGAAAGTTATTTCATAACTTTCAATGACACATGAAAGAGAATTAAAATCAATATAAAATTAACATCAAATGAACATTATCACAATACTTTAATAGAACAGCCTATTAATTCAGTGGCAACAAATTGTATGATAAAACGATAAATTAATGCAATATATATGCTCTGTTGTATTTCGAAAAAAAAATGATCAAATATCTTAAACACAAGGACCTGTCATTGTACGGGTACGCATGTCTCCTTATGAGTTCCTCAATTACCTTATATCATTACCCTTGGCTTAATATGATATGCATATATAAAATACAGGGTTTTTCTGATCACGGAGCACATGCGTTATATTTCTAGAAATAACTTGAATACTCTATTATGACTTTTAACACTCGTGATTACTTCTCCCGTCGAATTTCCCATCCCACCACAATCTCGCAAACTGAGAGAGAAAGAGAGAGAGAGAGAGAGAGAGAGCACTAAGTTTGTACGTCTTCTCGTCCTGCAGTTTATAATACAGAGAGAAACCGCTACTGCTATGGAAATCTCAGAATCTGTCCGTCAAGAACTGTCAGTCAATGCAACGAGATCTCGCGTTGTTGTTGGTGGTGGTTTTTCTCGACATGAATTTTCTATTTTTTAGTAAATCATCTTTTTGTCTTTCCATGTAATCACATAAGGCCTAAATTAGAATTCCTTTAGATTTAAATTCTCTTTAAATCAACAATTTTAACCTGTAGGTAGGTAGTTGTGTGGGAGAAAATATATTAATTTGGAGACAAACATAATGGAAGAAATGAGCAAATCACCAGTTGTCATTGATATTTTCCGCGATACGGAGATTACCGGGAAATAATTGCCTTTTAGTTTCGGGAATAAATGGTCTAGTGGGTTGTATTTGTGAGTTACGTGCTTATTTTTGAAGGTGCTTGTCTAGCACGAGCTATCAGTTCTAACTCGTCTTCTCGCAAAGAAACACAAATTTGTTTATTTGAAATATATCATTTATTTTCATATATTTGTCTATTATTTTTCATACTTTTTCATAGTCCGAATCTACAGGACACCACCAGTCATCTTCCAAATGATAATTTGGCTACTGCATAAATTGTAAAAGGAATTCTAGGAACCATACTTCTAAAAGTAAAAAACATCGTCTTTTGACTCCCATTTTGTCCCCTAGTCTGGTCCGATTTCAGCTAAAAAGAACTTCTAACGGCAAATTATTATTATTTGGTTCAACATAACTTTTTAACCTAATTTGAGTATGCTGAATCTGAAAAAATATGTTGAACTTCATGAAAATGGCGTTAAATAGGTCAAAATGGCGATTCAAAATGGCGGACAGTAATTTTTTTCAAATCGTTTTGAAACGCGCATGTAGAAAAAAAAATGTAAAAACTATGATTACAAAATACAATAGCATCGAGAAAAAGATAGAAATAAGCATGCGACCCTAAAAAAGCCATTGCACGAAAGAAAACCCGAATTTTCTCTGTTTTTCCTCAAAATTCAACGTATACTGTTCCTACATTGTTCTTTGCTTGTGACTTTGCACTTACAAAGGTCCATGCACAGCAAATTGTTACGCTTGCACCCACACCTCAATGTTTTACAACCTGTTGTGCAACTACATGCAATCAAGTCTAAACAAGATTCTGGAATTGGGTCTAAAGTCATCAGAATAGGCACTAGAATACCTTCATTCAACTTCCATCCCATCTCAGTTGGAGATGGTAATGTGGGGTTACTTATATTTGCTTGTCTCCATACCAGCGCTTGATAATGTGCACGTTTAATGTGCAGATGCAAGGCATCGCTAGTGGGGGGCATGTTTTCGGGGCTCTTGGATTTTCCGAATAAAATGTTCCTAACCGAGTCAGTTGACGACACTGTGCCCTGGTTATACAGCTTGCATACGAACTTTTCACAGTCGACTATTTTCTGTTCAGTTAAATTGCCCTCTCCAAAACCCCCAAGAAGCCCAACATTGTCTTTGTAAACCTTAAATCCAGTTTTTTTGGATATCCCAAAGAAAAAAGAAGTTGTGTCACATCCAGTCAGAGCATGGAATGCTAACAGATTCGTGCACATTTCTGGAGAGGTAAAGGTTTTCTCTACAACAGCATGAATAGGAATGTTCTTGGGCTTTGCAGATGTTCCAGCAACCATCCACAACTGTATATTTATTTCTGAAAAGAAAGATACAAGTAGCAGTAAAACATCAGTATCAGATGCTAGTACAACAACTGAACTGCAAGTGGATTCTTTCGCACAATGTATGGCATGAAGAACTATTCTAGTATCTGCCTCTTCATGTGACGCATGTAGGGCAGATATATCGAGGAATTCGTCATTGCATTTAACGCTATTCTCATCGAGAAACCCACCAGCAGTAACAACAGTTTTCTCTGTGGGTGCATGAAGAATTATCTGCTCAGATAAAAAGGCAGCTAGGTCTTTCTTGTTGTCATTCAAAGACAAAAAAGCTGAAAAGTTATTCGGGAGTGGCACATCCTTATTTTCAATAACCCTTCTAACTGGCTGCTGCCCTTTTGCCCTACGAGAACGAGTGCCCGATTTTATAGATTGTTCCCTGTAACGGTCGAACAGAACATCAACTCTTGAATACATGGCCCCTTTTCTCACCACAGTGGAAACAAACTCATCTGCAAAGTCTCCAAATGTTTTCATGCCATGTGTTTTCATGCTCTGAACTAAAGCCTGGCCATCTATGATCAAAGCTGGTGATTCGCCTACATTTTCGACTCGCGCCCTTACATCAACATCTTGAAGTATGTCTTCTAAAACAACAGATTTGTTTCCAGACTTTAGTGCACCGCTGGTATCCGCTATAGATATCGGCACAGGAAGGAGCTCGTGTTTCAAAATCTGCTCTAAATCAACCTCTCGTCCGGCCTTATATGCAATGACAAGTCTCTGCAGTATGTTCCGATCTGCCTTTAGAATTTTTTTCTTTTCCACAGCTTTTGGTACAACTTGTACCTTGTATAAGGAGTCAAATGTTAATGAGCAGCTTTTTTTCAGAACACTTCTCAAAGGAACTTGTAAACTACTTGTTTCTATGTTTGGTATCAGACGATCTTTTACGAAATTCTCTAATGATATCTGTCCCAAATTTGCTGCAGAAAGTAAGGACTCCTTGATCATATCTGTAGCTTTGTCTTTTGTAACTATATTGATCAGTTGATCTCTTTCGTACAAAAGGTCAAATACTCTAAACCTTTTCATTGCATCAACCAGCGAATCCTCATACACTGCATCAGTAACTTGTCGACTCTTTGATGCGTCCTTGTGTGTGAGAATGTCATCTGGATTCACATCGTACATCACCTTTGTAAGAAGACTTATATGAGATCTCAGATTGTAGGAAAGGGACCACCTACTGAGAGCAGATGGAGTCCTAGTAATTCCTACAATTCCACCACCTTTCTTACCCGTGGCGTTTAGCCATTCTTGACTTTGGTCTGGGTCAACTTGATTGAAAGTTCCAGCACTTCTCTTGACGACAAAATTTCCATCCTGAAACTCTGATAGTACTTCAATAGGCAATTGGTGGCAATCAGCAAGATACACACTACCCCACCTAGCATAATTTGTATGGTCATATCGGAAGAACCATGGGAGCATTGAACGGAAAGACTTCAAATATAAATCCCAAAGCCCATCTCTTTCTGACTTTGTAAACATTAAAAGGATAGAAACCATGTCCAAATATGACCACCAAAACAGGACATTTGGGTTGTCAATTTCCTGTCTGAAACTTGAAAAATACTCTTTGAAAACAGGATATTGCAGTTGGTCAATGCTAGAAAGTATGTCTTGCTGTTCAGTCATGATGCCATTCAATGTTTGCGAATGATCAACATTTTTGGTAGATACAAATAACACAAAGTCTGGCAGTAAAATCTTCCAGATTGCTTGAGCAGTAATTTTATGGGCTCTCATGCCACGACTGTAGTGCTTTCCACCTAATACATTTTCAGCAGCCACAGGTCCTAATAACTCGCATTCCATCCACAGTTCATGCAAACCAGAACCTCTCATATGATCTCCTATACATTTCATGAAATTCATAGCTATATGTAAGCCACCCATTCTTGGAACAAGCCTGTCTCTATACTCAGGAACTGACCATTTTAAATCCATCAACTTAAAGTACAAAGCTTGATCAACTGTGATAACTGTATGACGTTGACCAAGATGCTCAGATATGTGCATGCATTTCTGGACAACTGTGTTAAGTGTATCCATTTCATGAGCAGGTGCTTGTACAATAGGCATGTAACCAACAAGTGTGAGATCCGGGTTTTTACTACTGACAGACTGATTATGTCCTGACCAACTAGCTGGGACTTTCTGCTTATGTCTGTGCAAATGAAACGCCAATTCATTAGCAAACTCTTGAGAGGACAATTGATTCTCTGAGTCAGAAGGTTGGAAGATATCTAACGTAACTGGTCTGGGATAGTGAGGTTGTGATTTTCCTTCTACTATTGGGGAAATGACAATACTGTCCATCTGAGGAGGTACCTTCAATGTCTCATTTGAAGATGGACTTATGTGCTGAAGGTTAATGTCATTTCCCGACCCTCGTTGCCAACATGCTATCTGCGTTGCATGGAATGTTTCCTTGCCATCCAGTGTTGAATCACTAATATCAATATTGTCAGCTGTAAAGTGTGTGAAAACGCTTGGCTTTAAATTCGAGGGAAGGAATGTCCAGTCCTTTCGTCCATAGACTGAAGGCTTTCCTCTGCAAGCCCAGTGTCAACACGCAGAACATCTTTATAACTCAGGGTGTGACCAGCACTATTAAACAAGTTTAACAGCTGTTTTGACCTTGTCATTTGATGCAAGGTGCATGCAAGGCCAATATGCTTTGGAGTCCACTTTTTTCCATTACTTACCCCATACACAATATCCTGAGCTACGCTCACTATTTTCTTCTGTCTGCTGCAATCTGGATTGTCATTGCCATCAGTACAATCAAAGACCTCTTGTCCGCCATAAAGAAGATTCAGAAACATGAGGATACTATCTGGGACACAACTTACGGCATCAGCCTCACAAACATTCAAACCCATGTGACCAGGTCTATCTTGCAGGTCTGATCTTAATCTTAGTGCAACATGTACCAGTTCATGAAATGAGTTGTGTGGAGGTTTATAACATGGCATAGTGAGTAATTCGTCATCCATGGTATCTTGGTCATCATGAAACATATCTCCAAAATGAGATTTAGAAAGAATATAGGGCACTAAAAGAGTTTCGCGTTCAGATACTGCTCTATCGAGGGGACGAAGAAACTGGAAGATATTCTGCACCTTGGCTTGCAGATTTTCTTTAAACGTTGATCTACGAGTGATAAAAGACTGTGGCATTTCAGATCCTACCTCTTCTACCAACTTGGAGTACCTGTTCCATGTATCAGAGAGCTGTAAGATTTGGCACTTGCTGGCTGCGTACTCCAGTTCTCGAACAAGAAATATCATGGCCAGATCTTCACATTTTGACTCCTTTTCTGTTTTTTGTGTATCATACTTAAAAGCATTCATGCATTTTAGATGGTACTTACCCTCTGCAGCTATCAAATCGCTAACGTTTCCTAACTTAACACGAAGTATGTTGTCATACTTTGCATTTTTAAGAACCATGTCGCTAACAGAAAATGTTGTAATGTTGAATAGCTTCTGTTTAATTTGTTGTTGACAAAATATGCATAACTCCCAATCTATTGGTGTAGATGCATTTCGCAAAGTTCGGGATGCTGCTGCAGAAGGGTGTGAGCAAGATGACGTAGACGGTACATCATCCTCTGTATCGACGTTGATTGTATCAGATGTGTTTGTAAGCAAACATGCTTTTCTTTCCATTAACTGAATTGGTCTGGGGTGAGTAAATGCACTATAGCATTTCCTATGACATAGAACTCTATCATTCGGACTTAATTTTTCTATTCTGTCAATGGCATCATAGTTCCTGGCATCTTTAACTTTCTTACGACGAGATGCCCTCTCGGTCAACGTTTCGATAGACTTTTTGCTTTTTAATTCTAACGTGTCTGTCTTTTTTTCCTGACATATAACACACAAATCTGTATCTATTTGATAACTTCGCTTAAGTGATCGTTCAGTCATGATTTCTAATCAATGAGTGGTGAGATATGACAAGCCTATAACCTCGGCCATCAGTTTTATACCTTATGTCAGAATCATTTGTTAATTCGATCCTCGATTGTGTCGGTCGCGCTATTGTGAAAACCATTGAACACTGTGTTGAATTTCAAGTGCATATATATCATAAAGTATGCAATACGTTAACTGAATAATTTGCACAATTAGAAGGAAATAAGCATTAAATATCATATCAAAATGCATATATATACTGTGCGTCAATATGCGGTTGCGAAAAAATGAGTTAATTGGGATCTAATCGTTTTTTTCACAATTTTAATTGTTTAACGAACATTGAACAATTTATTCTATTTTTCAGACACATATAAGTTTAGTACAAGCCTTTAAATTGCTTTAATTTGCAATAAACTTTTTTAAAATAAAGCCATATAGATAATTTTGCAAATTTCAACACCGCCATTTTGAATCGCCATTTTGACCTATTTAACGCCATTTTCATGAAGTTCAACATATTTTTTCGGATTCAGCATACGCAAATTAGGTTAAAAAGTTATGTTGGACCAAATAATAATAATTTGCCGTTAGAACCCATTTCTAGCCTCTTTTTTCAAAATCTGGACCAGACTAAACTGCTCAATATAAATTATTTGCGGCAAACTGCAGTAATATTTTCATCTTTCATTACACTTAGTAATATATATTTTTTCTGTGATTTTATGATTATTAATTTACTGACAATTTGTTTTGTGTGTTGAATTGTAATAATTGATTTGTTATATAGGACAATGAAATGCAGATCATGAGGTCAGGAAGGAAACAGATGACAGAAAAACATTAAGGAAACGTTTGTCAATTTATTCGAAACTCTGTGCACAATCAGAAAAGAACAGATTCTCCAGAGTAAGAGAGGGGCTTCCGTGGCCGAGTGGTTAAAGCATTGCGCTCAAAATCACAAGGCCTCTCACCTCTAGTCGGCGCGGGTTCGAATCCCTCTCGCGCCGATATACTTTCGGAAGGTCGGTGGTCTCTTCCCGGATACATTGTATCGGGGTTCCCTCCTCCACCTTCAAAAACTGGACGCTACCAGATAACTGAAAAATTGTTGAGTGTGGCGGAGAACAAACAATCAATCAATCCAGAATAAGGGTCGACACCAACACAGGGTCACACAGCAAATTTACCACCATTGTGAAACAGGGTCAGTAGCGGGTAAAACCCCCTAGGTTGGCCAGACAAGCTCGGATTCAGCGTGGCAGTCCCAGGTCATTTTGGGGAAGGTTATTCCATTCCTGTTGCAATGCAAAAGCAAATTCTTGGACATTGGCAGGAGGTTGTTAACGTTGGTGTAGCCGCTGTCCAAACATGTCCCAGACATGATCGATGGGGGAAAGGCCGGACAGTGTGCGGGCCATGGTAATGTAGTGATATTCTGCTGTTGGAGATAATCATGTCTAATGACGTTAACGTCATGGAAACGTTCTTTACGTTGGCGCCAAACCCTCCTGCGTCTGTCCAGGAAGTCCACAGTGAACCTCGACTCATCAGAAAACATTACGTGGTTCCATCGGCGATTATCCCAGCGTTGATGGTGACGACACCATTGGAGTCGGGCCCTAATGTGACGATCCCTCAAACAGGGAATGACACGAGGTCGTCGGGCGTGTAAGAGAAATCTCTACAGTCGATTCCTGATGGTCTGGCCACTCACTATCAAGCCAGTATCCGTTTGAAGTTGAGACCTTATCTGATTTGCTGTTACCAGACGATTTCTCAAGGCAATAGTGCGGATGAATCTGTCCTGAGCCTGAGTTGTTGCCCTTGGTCGACCGGATCGTGGTCTATCCTAAACAGACCCTGTAGCACGATGTCTGGACCATGATCTGCTGATAACAGACTGGAAAACATTTCCCCTTGCTACAGCGACCTGTCTTGTGCCAACCTGTAGCATGCCAAAGGCACGTAACCTCCCATCCTGTGTTAGACGGCGCATGATCTCTGTTTAATTAACGACTTAAAAACTGATAATCTGATGCCTTTTCTTCAAAATCTTCCTTTATAGTGGTTCTAACCTTCCAATTCATAGGCACGCAAATTTGTGGCACAACATCCTTGATCATCAGTAGGATCTCGTGCTGATCGTGAGAGTGTGATTGATGTGTTTGGGTGATAAATTTCTTTGGAAATGTTTCCTCGTTAAGGAACTATACAACATGGTTTTGTATCCCTTTGTATATGTGAACATTTTGCTAACAAAATACAGTATCCCTTACGTATTATGAATAGTATATACATGTATTGTAATTCAGCTCTTTACCACACTCACACATGTTCTGCATAATAAACCCATCATCAGATCGTGTTTGGTTATTCTTACTGGCTTCCATCCATTACCGTAAAAATGTATACTACACAGTGAAGATATGGCTTCAACAGACATTGGTAACATCACCTAAAACGAACCAGGAGTATCGTCGAAGCGTGGATCAAACTTTACAAAGAAAGGATGGAGAAAATCTGACAGTTATTGTTTAATATTCCTTTCGAGAATGTTTCACTCATATGGAGACGTCACTATTGCCGGTGAAGGGCTGCAAAATTTAGGCCTATGTTCGGCGCTCGGGGCCTTTGAGCAGGGAGGGATCTTTATCGTGCCACACCTGTTGTGACACGGGGCCTCAGTTTTTGCGGTCTAGTCCGAAGGACCGCTCCATTTAGTCGCCTCTTATGACAAGCAAGGGGCACTGAAGACTTATTCTAACCCGGAGTTTAATCTTTGTGATGCTGTTAGGTATTGGGTGGATGTTTTCGGTTTCAATGACTTCTATCAAGAAGTTAGTCCTTTTTAATTTTCGACGATGGACACGCAAATCGTGATTGATAGTGCGATATACAGACACTCGAAGACACATCGAGTGCGTTCGAGACTGCCGTTTTTAGCACGAGAACAAATTCCTGTCGATTGTGAACGCCGAGTACGCATTGAGAGAACGGGTTCTCGTCATTCGCGACTCTAAGAACGGAGCACGAGACCAACGGGAACGGTTGTCTTGAACGCACTCATCGACACCCCCCTCCCCCCCCCCCCCCCATAGACATGTGACCACTACACTCCATACATATCAAACTGATAAGGGTATCAAGAAGAAAGGAAAAATGGATCCATGAACTTAGAAACCTGCATTTCGAAGAAACCATAAATTCCAAGCCAACCCAATAAAGGTGAAGTCTTCATCGGAATAGAAACCTCCTGGCTCGCTCTTCGTGAAAGCGGGCGGTATGTCATTTGGGGTTCTTAATCCGCCCGCAACATCGTAGTTCCTTTCAAAATATCCTTTCTAGAATGATATCAGCCTGAGAGACTTGTTCTATGCAATATACAAACTAAGAAAAAAGTTTTACTTTTCGAATCATTCGACAAGTCATTGTCAGAATAGGAGTCATTCAAAAGAGGTTTCCTGTTAATTAGGAAATACAGTACGCGTTTTCCTGGAAGTTGCAGGATAACTTCCTCGGTCTCAAAATGTTGTTTTGAAATATAAAAGCTGAGGCGTTGACCATTGTCCATGAAAACAAGAACTTTATTTTTCTACTACGGCTCAGAACTATACAGCCAATCGTTTCGCTATACAGCTACGAATTCTTGGGTGACTTCGTGACCTTGTGATAGCTTCCAAAACAGAATACTCGTACGTGGTTTTTGCTGACGAAAAAGGTGAGATTATAGGGTCTACTATTTTGAACGATATTTCAAATATTTAGTTTGATGTTGACGAGTTATATAAATGTGATGTAATTATCTGATCACACACATGGAAGAGGGTCAACTTTTTCGTAAATCGCCATGTTTGTAAACAAGTGCATCTATCTCGAAACGCATACAATTGCTTTTTGTTGAATGTTGAATATCCTTCAATCATTTTGGATTCGTTTGTAACATACATTAACCTATTTTTATGATTGTGAAATAAAATTATCAGTTATTGATTGCATTGCTGCATTAGCAAAACACGAAGGTAGGGTGGCGGAGAGGTCTACATTTAACAGCTGTTTTAAAGCAATACACAGCGTCTAATCAGGTCAAAGACATGAAACCAATTTGGCTTCAAGAAATATTACAATTTAACTCATATATTTGATTTTCATTTGGAAGTTTGATATGTATTATTCTGATAATCTGCTGATTAATCGGCGTATATTAGAGATTTATGGATGCGGTATTTCTTTGATCCCTGCAATAACCGTGGTAGAATTCATAATATCCTGTCTGAATTGGATATTTACAATCTATATTGCAAGGAAACATTGATATTTGATTTTAATTTTAAAAGATCGATGCGAGAACAACATATTGGTTTGCGCTGATAGATCAACATATTGCCGACAATGGTTTGCGCTGATAGATCAACATATTGCTGACAATGGTTTGCGCTAATAGATCAACATATTGCCGACAATGGTTCGCGCTGATAGAACAACATATTGCCGACAATGGTTCGCGCTGATAGAACAACATATAGCCGACAATGGTTTGCGCTGATTTAAAATTCGCCATTTGAATGATCTCCAGGTAAACAATTTCAAGGTTTTTTTTTTGTTATATTTTGTTTTTCTTTTTAATTGTTTGTTTTTGGTTTGTTTGTTTGTTTTTGTTTTTTGGGTTTTTTGTTTTTTGTTTTGTGTGTGTGTGTGTGTGTGTTGTTGTTGTTTTTTTGTTTTGTTTTTTTTGAAGATTATAAAAAAACAAACAAATTTCACATGTTTTCAAAAAGCCCCTATGCGAATCTTCAGTAATGCATTATTGGTAACATTCTGTCATACGTTGTGTCTTGATGCGGAGGTCATGGATTTGGTGAATTTGTTTATAATTTTTATTTAGGTTTGATTCAAGGTAAACGACAAGCAGACATAACATGTAGGACAATGTGCCACATTCTAAGGAGAATTCGAATGAAAATCTTCATCAATTTAAGCCATGTCATTTTTGGAAAAAATAATAAGGGACTTGGAAACCGTGTATCAACTTCCGAGGCATTTGGTGAGGAAGAATGAAAAAAAATGTCCAGAAATCAGCGGAAGAACTAAATTACTGTGGACTTATTGATCGGAGAGAGAGAGAGAGAGAGAGAGAGAGAGAGAGAGAGAGAGTAAAGACAAAAACAATACCCTAATCATACCCTAGAACAACAAAAGAAATGTTAGTTCATTTTCAAGATTGTACAGAGATTACTGGTGTAGATGAAAGTTATCAATCCTATCTACAAAACTGGAAATATGTCAGTTCTGTTTCAAGATTGTATAGAGAATTTCAAGATTGTTCAAATATCACTGGTGAAGAGGAAAAGGGCCACTCATGTCTATATATGGCAAGTATATTGCCTCCATTACGAGATTGTATACAGTGATCTCACTGAAGAGGAGGAAATGTACCAGTCGTATCAACAGAATGGGAAGTATATAATGTAGTTTAATCTACAAGATTGTACGGCGATTATTGGTGAACCAGCATAGAATGAGACGTATATTATTTCAATCACAAGATTGTATAGAGATTACTGGTGAAGAGGAAATGAAACGGTCGTAATTAAATACGAGATTGTTGAGAGATTATTAGTGAAGAAGAAAGGAACCAGTCATATTTCATTTAAAACTGAATTATTGATACAGATAAAATCATATATATATATATATATATATAAAACCACTAAGTTCCAACAACACCCAATACCTAGCAGTGTTGAATCCGCAATGTGGATACAAGGTCAAAAACAAAAATTATACAGAGCACTGAAATGACCGACAACACGAATTACCAGATTGTCAAATCCCCTTCTTCAGGACAAACGAAATTACATAAAATGGTTAATGTTAACAAAGATTAAAAACTAAAACAACAACAACAACCCAAAAAATTCGCATTAATACTACACTAAACCTACAAACGTATTAATACTACACTAAACCTACAAACGTATTAATACTACACTAAACCTACAAACGTATTAATACTACACTAAACCTACAAACGTATTTCCGCTGCATATTACATGGTTTTGGTATTTGGCTTGCTAATCAATGTAAAGAACGGAGCGAATTAGTACACACCCTATTCGTCCAAAGAGCTGAAGAGCTGATTCACAATGCACGAAGTAGCAATAATAGACTTAATTAATCTCAAGAGGAACGAGTTAACAATTATATATATATATATATATATATATATATAGAGAGAGAGAGAGAGAGAGAGAGAGAGAGAGAGAGAGAGAGAGTATATGCCACTATGATTCTGATAACCTTATAGTATGGTGGACGAAGAATTCACAAGTACAAGTCGTATATATTGACATCAAGAATTTAATGTATTATTGATTTAAAAAATTACTAATAGTGTGAAGAATTGAAGAAATATATCATATCGAATATCCACAACAATGAATCCTGATTTCAAGTTTAATCTTCTTTATGGGATATATGAAATTGTTCACTGCGTGTTATCGCTAGTATCCATTCATTCTTTATTCCCTCTTTCATAAATTATAAACAACATATTACTAATATATACACATGTATAATTACAAATCGAAATATATCATTCAATGAAAAATATACCCCGGAAATATTGAATAGCAATTAGAGGTACCATTTGCAAATATGAAAAGCATATAAATGCTGAGAGAGAGAGAGAGAGAGAGAGAGAGAGAGAGAGAGAGAGAGAGAGAATATACACAGATGTAGTATAAAAAAAGAAAGATCGATAGATGAATAGATAGATCCTCATTGGGTTGCGAAAATCGTATGTAGTTCAGTAAGACTAGACAGCATGTGTGACATTCCATCAAAAAGTTGACAGATGCCATGCTATTCTCGACAAGTGGTGTGAGATGATGGAAATTGTACCAAAGTAGTTACAACGTACCGAGCTGTTATTCATGCACCTAATTCGGTCTACCAAATAAAATATAAATCTAATATGGTTTTCTATGGAATAAATATAAAAATTCTTTGGATTTACTTATTTTTATATCAAATGAATAAATGATTCGAATAACTTTTCATTAAATTCAATTTTAAAGTTATCGGGCTCGAAATTCAGATTCTGAGCGGAAGTTATCAAGATCGACAGAGAGGTGCAGGTGGGAGTGAACCGAACAAATTCTAAATGAAGTTTTAGACTACTGATTACCAAGTAACGTAAGATTTTGTAATGATTTATTTACATTGATAATTCTTCTTGGAATAAGTTCACGTAAGTTCTGAACAAGTAATTGCACCGTAAAATATGCAAATCTTGTGACTGGTACATGTAGAGTACGTGACATAACATAAGTCATTAGACAAGTGATTAGTTCTTGATGTAATACCACATTCAAGGATTTGCTTGTATTTGCCGTCCAGTACACGTGTATTACACTGAATTTTCCCCATGACTACTTTTTTATGCTCATTATGCATGCACAGTATAAACATGCATCTTTTGAATTTGACAAGGAAAGGTATTGAATTCCAACATCAGAAATCTAATAAAATTGCAGAAAATATATGAAGCTAGGCAATGACTAGCGTGACTCAGGTCAATGGAAAATGCCATTGACCTGTTCAGGAAAAGGTAATGCAGGTTGGGAATACTTCCCAATAGTGAAGTCTTCTCTCTAAAATGCAATTATCCCTCTTTAGTGAGAAAAAAAAATATTACCATAAACAGGTGTTTTACTGTTTTGATTGAAAATAATGACCAATACCTTGCCATGCTAAATAAGTGTAACAAACACTTAATGTGTTGTGAATTGTCACTATAAAGTTGATAACACAGTCAGGGAATTTCATATCAGCATTGCTGTGTAAGAGAGAAGGGGGCTGAAATCCAATGCAAAGTGTGAGTACTTTGTTTTGGTTTATATATTTGCAGTAATGTTGGACATCTTATCAATTTTCTTTTTCATGCAAAAGACAAACAGATGTACTTCTCTGATGTTTTTCTTGGTTGCATGAGGTAAATTTTATTTTCACTAAAGAGGGATAATTGTGTTTTAGTGAGAAAATCTTGCTATAGAGGAAGTGTTTCCAACTGGTAATAAGAAATACTTGATAGATAGGACCTAGTATCAATTAAATGGTAAATAAATATCAAAATTTTATCAGCACAAATGCAATGAGCTATACAATATACAGAATTTACAATACATGTGAATTGGAGCATAAAAAATCAATTTAAAATATGATGCTCAGTATTAGATATTGACGCACTCTATGAAACACACTATTAGTGATATTTACCAAACCAATTTACGTGTCTAATTGATTGTGGTATAAATTGAATTTCTATTGAGCTGTACCATATATTTGAATTATAAAGAATGAAGTTAACTTTTGTCCATTTTGTACAACGTAACTTGATTTGGAACAGTTCATGTTTTTCTGAGCTAGAGATCAAGAGATTTGGGGACATATTGTTTTTATCTTGTCGATCATTCTGTTCAAAACATCAACCTTGCTCATAACTTTTGATTGGTGAAGGATATGGCTCTCATATTTTTTTTATTTGCTGGCATTTCTTGTGATAACATCAAAGTTTTTGACCTAGCAGTCTTGACCATGGGGGTTTGACTTACTCTTGAATGGTGTATGATAGGGCTCTCGTATTTCTCGTATTTGACTAGACCTTCCTGTTGGTACCAAAGTTTCTGACCTAGTGATCTTGACATTAGAGGTTAACCTACTTTTGGGAACAATCTAATGAAAATTAGATTGTTATGCTAGATCTGCTCGCATACTCACATACATGTATGTGAGTATGCGAGTGGATCTAACAAAATATTTAATTTTTGGCTGGGTTGCACAACATGCATCTGGCTTATAGTATGATGAATTCTGGGTGGGTGGGCACCCTCATAAAGGTACCTACTTTGTGTAATCAACTCCTCACTCACCTCTAGCCTCACATTCCCCAAACTCTGCATAGTTGCTATGGACACATTGAAGATGTGCATGTGACTTTTTGGAATGCTCGAACATTTTTCGAAATAATTACATGTAGTAGAACTTTGTAATTTTTACAGCATCTTTTGAATAAACAGTACCTACATTGTGTAATCAACTCCTCTCACACCTTTAGAATGACATTTTCCAAAACTTGTACAGTTATTATGGACACATTGAAGATGAGTATGTGACTTTTTAGAAGTGTTCGAACATTTTTCAAAAAAATTTACATGTAGTTGAACTCATTTTTCCAGCATCTTTTATATAGACAATACCTACTTTGCATAAACTACTCTTCTTACAGCTTTGACTTGGCATCCTTCAGACCCTGTACATTTATTATAGACACATTGAAGATGTACAAGTAAAATTTTGAATTTGCTCAGACTTTTTGAAAGATATATTACAAATAATTGAACTGTCATTTTATCTGCATATTGTGGTACCAACTTTGTATATTCACCACCTCTCACAGGTTTCCAAAAGACCTCAAAATTCAACATGGTAGCAAACAAGTGATACTACTATCTCCATCATAGATGACATATTTTAAAGCAACATTGTCATTTCTATTCCTGAATCAATTTTAATTAGATTGTTTTAGGAAAAGTTAGCTTTGGTAATATCTTCTGAATGTTTACAATAGGGCTTTCATATTTTGTGTATAAATTTCTTATGACAAGACCTTTCATGTGGCACCGTGATCTTTTACCTTGTGACCTTGACCTTTGAGTTTAGTGTTTGAATGGTGAGTAATATGACGTTCATATTTCATTTGTTCCTTCTTTTTGACAAGGTCTTTATTTTGGTACCAAAGTTTTTGACCATGTGACCTTGACCTTTGAGTTTGGCCTACTTTTAAGAAAAGTTAATCTAGGCAACACATCTTTAAACCAGAACAATTTTGTATTTAAAATCTTTATGACAATACCTTTCATTTGATTCTTTGTTGCCATTAGGACACAGTGTTTTACAAACACATCTTCTTTTTTATAAACCACTTTATAATATTAGTGCCTTTGGCACACATTGCATCTGATGAAGTTAATTCCAATCAAAAGTAATTTAAGCCTTTGAGTGACAGCAGCTGAAATGCATAACTGCATACATCAAAGGGCATCAACATACAAAATGATTCACAAGGTGAATTTTGAAATATAATCATGTACTGTACTTTAGAAATATTGATACAGTCAAACCTCATTATCTCAAAGTTGATAGGTCAGAAAAAAAATGTCAAGATATCCAAGGGTTCCAGATATTGATGATAGAATACATAAACTAAAATGTAGTTGGGACTTTTAACTTACTTTGACATATCTATGGTATTTGAGAATATATGTGTTCAACTGTATATTGATAACTAATTAATTCAACCTTGAATTGTATGGGAAAGACAGTTTTTGTCATATATAAATGAAAAATATTGACATTAAAAAAAAAACAACAAAAAAAACCTCCAGGTGAAAAGGTGCAGAAAACAAATATTGATTGATAACATGGAAAGAAAACAAATATTGATTGAAAACTTGAAAGGAAATGGTAGGTCACTTAAGTGACTTGGCAAAATTGTATGAAATTGAATTTTTTCTAATTTTTGAGCAAGGAAGACAACTCTCTCAAAACAAAAACTTGTAGTATTTTTTGGACATTTGTACCAATTTGACTTCTGTGAACTATAAGTATATAGATTTACTGTTAATTTACCAGTATATCATTTATAGTTAAAATATCTCAAATCAATGTTCTGTTTACATTTTTTTCTTCAATTTTAGCGATTTTGCTGATCTGTAAATCAATCATTGATTTTAAATATTATTTTGTATAAATAAAATCTTAGATGATATATGTAATAATTAAATCAACAAGCAAACTGTAATGATTTGCAAATTATTGATATACATAGACAAATATAGCATTCATCCCAAAAATGAATTAACATACACACACACACATACATACACACACACATACATGTGTATATATTATTATTATTATTATTACAAGGCATTTATATAGCGCATTATCTAACATTATAAATATTACTCTAAGCGCTTTACAACATACACAATTAATATATCGCCAAACATACATACAACATAGAGAAATTAAGAAAAGGACTAAATGGGGTATTTTAAAACACAAATTATATTTAGTTACGCTAACTACAAAAAAGACTAATATAGCACACTAAAACACCACACACACACACACACATCGCATATATACATACACTTGCATACGTACACATACATACATACGTTTTGTTTTTTTTGTTTTGTTTTTTTTTTTTTAATATGACCGATACATGTAAAAAGAAATACACATAACTTAAAAGAACAATAATAGAAATGAGTTTTAAAAGTAATTCATGCATGGTAAAAGTGAGTTAAATATTTCCGTATGCAAGTCTAAAAAGGTGTGTTTTATATATATAATAGCTTCACATATATACAAATAAACTTAATACATATATACAATACATTATATAATAACTTTCATTCTTGATGCAACAGTAAATGGTATACTTGTACAATCATATAATGAATGTGAAAGTTAATGAGAAGAGAAAAATGAACAGGAGGGGAAGGGGGGGGGGGGTGTCAGCAAAAAGAATATGAATGCAGCTTTTCTAGTAGTAAAGAATGATAAGCAAATAAAAAAAATGAATGGCGACTATGTGTTTCCTTCCAGGTCTTCATAAACATACATAATATTTTGTTATTTATAGTGCATCACGTTTTACTAATATCTTTCATGTTCTACTTATTCACAGCTTTGTATATGTAACAACACAAATTCTATTGCCATTCATCATTAACACTTAATTTTGGAACACTTTTATATTTACTAACAAAAATAAATTGTTTTACAATTATCAATAGTTTTGTGTAATTTATCAATATTTTTTTTATATTAACCAGATAGTATTGCTAGTCTCTCAAAATTACTATAAATATTAAACTTTTCTAAAATTCATTCTTAATTCAATACTACAACAGGGTTCTTTTACTTGAAACCTTTCAACAAATTATTTCTATGTCACTTCTACCAAAAATACATGCTGGAGAGTCAATTAACTTCATTCTAAAAAGGCACTGATTTGTAAGGATAATTCTGTGTAAGCTAGTGAAATTTAGATTCCTGATGTAGTTCAAATATTTGATTCCGGTCTGCATCATTGTAGAATACATTGTTTTCCTTCCATTTTAAAATACAGCTGATTGGATCTTTTTTTTTTTTTTTTTTTTACTTAATAAATATATTATACATATCCTTACATCCTTTCTGATGTATATAGTATACAGAAATGGAATTCAGAATATTTGGTCCTATTATCTTTATTCATTTCAATGATGCATTTTTCAGTCTTTCTTATATGGTTCTCATAAGACCATTATTCCAACAAAATTTGTTTTCACCTAGATGAATTTATAACGTATTCTGTCTCAGACAATATGTTGGGAAGAGTTAATCTCAATTTTATGAAATAAGCTGAAGTAGAAAAATATAATTGGTCTGTCAGAATTCGGACCACGTATGTTTATCAGTAAAAATGGGATGTCTTCAACAAGGACGTCTAAAATTAAATAATTTTCATCACTGTCCTTATATTCATTTCATATTTTCAATTCACAATTATTATTAAAAAGAATGGCAATTCCCCATGAATTTAATTTAATTGACCTAAAAAAAAGGGGGGGTGGCTTTGTAACCCCACAGTATGATCATGTTTTTTATTAATGTCACAGGGACTAAGTATTTTTAGGCTGGTTTCCATATCATGCTTATTCTGATCCATAATCGTTGAATGTTGATCAAAATATTGCTGACCCTAAGCTATCAAAGAAGATAGATAAGAAGTATATATTTGAAAGGAAACAAAAAATTATATATGGAAGTAGGGGGATTGCCTGAGAAGACATGCCTTTTGTTGCTATTTTATAAAGTAGAAAGTTCACCAAAAACTCGTAAGTTATACCACTAAGTTGTCACTAAGCAACTTTATAAAAAAGAAATAATTTACAGTGTTAAGGAATACTATGTATTATGTATTTTCTATCTGTGAAAAAGTTGTAATTGAATTCTAAGTAACATTTTCCTCTTTGATTAACATTGGTAAAAATCATTGGTTAAAAGTCACAATTCAACTTTCTTTTTTTATCGATTAGATATTTTGTTTTTTGAAACAAAAGGAGACTGTGCACACAGATCCCTTTCATGTACATTTTGGAAATCACTTTTTACACTTGCTTTAAATTGTATCAGACTGATACCACACTGAGACCTGCTTCATTAATATGCGATAAACAATGAAATCATAATTATTATGACTGTACCAAGTGCAATCTTAATATTCATGCTTATCGTTTCACAAGCAGTGATGGAACAATTTATATTGCACGAAGGAACAAACAACAATGGAGAATATGGAGCTGGTAGACTTTCATTAAAATCTTCAGCTGACAATGAAATAAACAATATGCTTGTGGTTGTGTCACGATGGTATGAAAATAACATTGGGTTCAAATCTGTGTTGGTACAAATATGCAGCTTTGATCAGAAGCAATATTGTACAGTTTCAAAAAAAAAAGTGTAAACTATTTTTACACCACAATGTCCAAAATTGGCATGATTGAACTTGATCTTAAAATGACCCCATTTTATGTTGCTAAGAGTAACAGGTGTGCAGTGCTGCAGAAGAGTGTAAATGATGGAATTTGGATTATTTCTGATGTTAGGGAAATCAATACAGTTTACATACATGTAGGAAGATAGCTGTATGAAACACGTAACCCCCTGCATGCATCAAGCACGTCAGTGTAATTTATGTATGATGATGAAATCTAGGATGTGTTGTCTAAGTGATGGTTTTGGCTTGTTTCACAATCTCACACACACACACACAAACACATGCACACATGTATGCATGCACACACACACACACACACACACACACACACACACACACACACACATATAATTCTCTCTCTCTGTCTCATTTCTTTAGTATGTACAATATTGGACAACTACATTTCTGGTTTGTTCTTTTTTTTTTTTCAATAAAATTGACTTGATGATCTAACACTTGGTTTAGTAGTCATGTTAACCATGATGAGAGGGACTACAAAGTTTTACTGATTCAGATGTTCGACAAAGAAAGCTGAAACCATGGTATCTGAATGCCTCTAGAATATTGTCTTAAAGTACAATGCCCTTAGTCAGAGAGTCATCACACTTCAGAAAATCAATATTTGAAATTAGCTTGCTGTAAAAATTTTTAAACTTGTTGACTGTAAGTGAAAATTAGAAAGATTCAGAAAAATCTACACAATATGAAAAGGCCGGTGGTTTTTAACGTTACCTGCACTTCTTCAGTCTCTGAAGTAAATACGCCAATGTTCTGTATGGTTAATGTCAATGCCAACAAAAAAAAAAATTTATATGCAAGTCATGTTGATTTTTCAGAGGCCTTTGATACTACATGGAGATTAGCATTTCAGAAACTTTGATGTGACATATTGTATGCACTCAAGTATGCTTGTAAAAATATCAATGTTATATGATATTAGAGTGAACCATTTGTAGCAAATCAAGGGGTAAAGCAAGGGAAAACTTGAAGTCCTACACTGTTTAATATTTATGTAAACGATTTTTATATGTCTGTCTTAGGACAAACTGTATTAAAGTATAGGCTTTCCCATCTGTCTAGCTCTTTTGTGTCTGGTTCTTATCTTTCACACTGTAAGACAGAACTATTGGACTTGGTCAATTGCATCTTGGGAGGAAGGTGTGTCTCAACCCAAAAGTAGGTCACTGTGGCCTCCTTTTGGACGTTTTGTCTATACATGCACAAATCATGTCTGGAGCATACCTTTCATACTGTGTAGCCTAAGACTATCAAACCTGGTTAGCTGATTCATCTTGGGGAGAAAGGGGGTGGGGGGGGGGGGGGGTATGTCGTAAAACAAAAGTAAGTCACTGTGGCTTTCTTTTGGAATTTTATGGCTATATATGCATATTTAAAAAAAATTCCAGATCCTATCTTTCACACTGTTAATCTTAGGGCCATCAAACTTGGTGAGTTGGTGGATCTTTTAGGGGGGGGGGTGTCACAGCATCTTTTATCTAACTGTTGAAAAACTCAATTTCTTTTAAATATTTTAAATTGAAATAATTATTGATTAATAAATTTTTTATCTAAAATTTCCTTTCAAAACATATGGAAGGTCAGAACTGAAAAAATGGAGACTTGGTGCTCATTACTGAAACAGACAGGTACTGTAAACCAATAATACCCAAACAGACAATTTCTATAAACCAATAATTCTCAAAGAAAATGTATATGTCCTGTCATTATTATATAAAATTGGAAAAACATTTTGTGTATCATTGTCCTGTTTATGTTCAACTTTAATTTGAATAATGTCCATACAAACAGGTACTATAAACCAATGATACCCAAACAGACAGGTACTGTAAACCAATAATACCCAAACAGATAGGTACTGTAAACCAATAATACCCAAACAGACAGGTTCTATAAACCAATGATACCCAAACAGACAGGTACTCTAAACCAATAATACCCAAACAGACAGGTACTGTAAACCAATAATACCCAAACAGACAGGTACTGTAAACCAATAATACTCAAACAGACAGGTACTGTAAACCAATAATACCCAAACAGACAGGTTCTATAAACCAATGATACCCAAACAGACAGGTACTCTAAACCAATAATACCCAAACAGACAGGTTCTATAAACCAATAATACCCAAACAGACAGGTACTGTAAACCAATGATACCCAAACAGACAGGTACTGTAAACCAATGATACTCAAACAGACAGGTTCTATAAACCAATAATACCCAAACAGACAGGTTCTGTAAACCAATAATACCCAAACAGACAGGTACTGTAAACCAATAATACCCAAACAGACAGGTTCTATAAACCAATGATACCCAAACAGACAGGTACTCTAAACCAATAATACCCAAACAGACAGGTTCTGTAAACCAATAATACCCAAACAGACAGGTACTGTAAACCAATAATACCCAAACAGACAGGTTCTATAAACCAATAATACTCAAAGAAAATGTATATGTCCTGTCATTATTATTTAAAATTGGAAAAACATTTTGTGTATCATTGTCCTGTTTATGTTCAACTCTAATTTGAATAATGACCAATTCATGCTAACTGATTGATAGACACACACAGGGAAGATCTCGTGTAAAGTGAGGCATTTAAAAGAGCTTTTCATCATATCAGACTATAATTAAATGACAGTAGTGACTGCACAATTCAAACACTGCATTTTTTCCTATATGTATGTTATAATTAGATACTCGAATTAAAGTGATAAGTATTTCCTGCAATAAAAAGTTTGTGTGTTGTTTAATAGTGATGTAATGTAGCACTGTCCCAGTTTTGCGATGTGGCTTTTTCATGGAACTAAACTACAAAATTGTTCTTTTCTCTGTAAATCTGCAAAATTTAATTTCAAACAAATCTGCATCTGGAATCAGATTGTTAAAAAAAAAAGTAAGGAAGATCTCATGTAAAGTGACGTAATTAAAAGAGCTTTTCATTATATTAGACTAATTAAATGACAATAGTGACTGCACAATGAAAACGTATCGGAAGTGTCAAATGAAGCCAGATAAGCAGCAGGATGATGCAGCATTTTAAAATCATGCATCAGTGTTCGTTGGGATGTAACTTCATGGGTATATAGGGTCACCCACAAAATCCACGAACTTTGATACCCCCCCCCCCCCAAAAAAAAAACCCCCAAAACAACAAACAAACAAACAAAAAAAGAAAAAAAAAACCAATAATGATTCCAAAGTATTGTTTGGTACAGAATTCATGAATGAAATGGATATTCCTGGAGATTTTAAGTCTAAAAAAATGTATTTGTAACTATTCAATATTCAGTGTTTTATGCACAGGAAAAGGTTTATGTCCTTGAAACTTTAAAACTGAATGGTTCAAATTGATGTATATATATATATATCAGTTATGGTAGGATTGATAGTGTGTTGCTCATTATATTGGCTGTATTCCTACGTAGCGATATCAATAGATAATAGTTAATTTTATAAACAGAAAGTGGCTCCTGAATAAGTGCACCAATGTACTTTGTGATTAGTAGGTCACTGTAAATAATGGAGGCACACCAGTGTACTTTATGATTATTGTAGGTCACTATAAATAATGGAGGGGCTCCTGAATAAGTACACCAATGTGATGAAGGGCTGGCAGTTCCGCTGGTTTGTGATGGACTCGGAATCAGGAATGCTGGAGTATTTTGAGGTCAGTAGGGTGGATTTTGACCCATTTTATCAATATTTTCATACAGCATTGCAGAACATTAAATTGATGTATAGTCTGACTTCAGTAATCTGACACCATTAATCCGGGATCTTAACCTTGTGGATGGATTTTTGGGGAACCTTTGCTTTATTATTCCAGAAATCCAGATCCAGACAGTATTTTTTATTTTTTACCACAAAACATTAAAATGCATTGAAAATTGTATCATTAAACCCAATGGTAATTATTTTGGACAATCAATCTCAGACAATTTTAGCAGAGTGTGAGTTGTAAAGAAAATATATGTCATGCTGTGTGATTGGAATAATTTTCTGTGGCCTGTCAACACCTCTTTAATTAGGTGGTTACCTTATGTGATGTGTTGGTTAACCAGCACATGTTGATCGGATGAAGACATTGTATTGCCAATTTTTCCGCATCATAGAGTTAAACTGTAGACTCATCTACAGTATATTATTAATGAATTGAACATATATTGAACTGTTACAGATAGCAAATATACTCAGTCTTGAGTTGATATTGGTTTGTTCTTCTCAAAAGAGTGTAAAAGTGTAAATTATTCTAGAATATGGGTAGTTGTGAAAATGTGGATTCTGGTTTTATCTGTTGATTGAACTGAAATGTGTATATTTTTAATTAACATGGTCAGTCATTTTTATGTATAAAATATCACATGTACATTGCACCTTTATACACTCACTTCTTATTACAGTATGTTACAATGCCATAGGGCTTTATTGTGTAGAGATTTTTAGACTCTGGGTAGAAGCAAGAAAATTACTGTATTAATAAGTATGGCAATTCATATTGGTGCATGCAGACACCCATAATTTTAAGGTCACTTGGAGTTCAGTTATTAGCACATCAAAATATGTAGGTGTGTAAGTATGCATGCAGGTAAAGGTATGTAGGTAAGTACATGTATGTATGTATAGGTGTAGGTATGTATGTAAGTAGGTATCTAGGTTTGTATGTAGGTTAAGGTATCTAGGTATGTATGTAGGTTAAGGTATCTAGGTATGTATGTAGATTAAGGTATCTAGATATGTATGTAGGTTAAGGTATCTAGGTAGGTATGTAGGTTAAGGTATCTAGGTATGTATGTAGATTAAGGTATCTAGGTATGTATGTAGGTTAAGGTATCTAGGTAGGTATGTAGGTTAAGGTATCTAGGTAGGTATGTAGGTTAAGGTATCTAGGTATGTATGTAGGTATGTAGATATTTATATCAGTTACTTAGCTACAGTAAGGATCCACATTTCCTTTTACTGACCATGATAACCATTATATGTAGGTGATTATGTTGAGTGTCTCAGAAAATTTCCATCTAGGGCATACCATTATGAAATCTTTTGGGCAGACCTCTGTTCAATCACCACATTGACTGTAAAGATTGTGAATGTCACAGATCCAAGGCCTCACCTAAAAGCTGTTTTGTAGATGAAGTTTCTTTTTATTTAGAAAGAAGAACACAAGAAGCAGCGCCCCAGAGGATATGTTCACCTCTCGGTATGTCGGTCTGTAATAAAGAAATAAATTTCATTTTTGAAAATACATGACAATATGAACTGTGATGCTTCATGAAGGCATACTTTGTACAGCATGTTAGCTGAATGAAGTTTATTTCTTGTATGTACTTTTTATGTTCATTTCTGTTGAAATTCCCAGTTATTAAGTAGATGTACAATATTTATCTGTCATACCTGCATTGTTTACAACTGCAATGCATTCATGAGGAAATAAGTATCATTCTAATTTGTACAGATATCAAAGGCAAAAGCATTGAAAATGTAATTATTATTCAATGAATATACCCAGGGGATTGTTCATCTTCGGATACCCACGAGTGATCTCGTCTTTTACTAATCACCTGCGGGTATCCAACAATGGTTTGTAATGTTTAATGAACATACCCAGACAATGCTCCCAGAGAGCTACAGTTCTGCAGCGTCATCAATTATTAAGTGATCAGCAGTTTTGTAATATCTTTGTTTTACTTTAGGGAGCTGTAATTTCTCCATCTGATGAGGATTCTCAGACTTTCTCAGTCAGTGCTGCCAATGGAGAAATTTACAGACTAAAAGGTACGTGTCAGTTTGAGAGATGATAGCATTATACAGTCTCTGTAATTGACACAGAAAACATTGGATATTGGATGCCATGTCAGTGTTAAAATGAAATTCATTTTGAAATTTTTGAATGAATGTTCATTTTTAGCTAGCAACACTAAGGAAAGACAACTGTGGATAGACAGACTCCGGACTGCTGCAGAATTCCACACAAATCACATGACCAGTGTAAGTAAGGAGGAATGTAGTACTGTGTACAAAGTATGCAGATTGCTAGTTAAGGAAGATTCTGTGCAGGTAGTGGATATGTATTCAATGCATGTTTAATGTCATTGTTTTGTCTTTAGATATGTATCTGATACAGGGCTAATGGCACTGGATAGATATTTAATTTGCAGTTAATATCAGTGAAAATGAAAGACATTTAAAGGGAGATATTTAGGATTTTTATTTTATGATTATGATTGACCTTTAAGCTGTTACTTACCAAATCAAGAGTGGTTAGTTCAGTGTATAAATCATGTAACAGTAGTCATTAAATAATAGCAGTATATGCATTTGTGGTATTCTTTTGTTATTTAGCAAAACAGCTTCATATTTCTGTGAAGGTTTTTGCTGGTAAAAGGTGATGGGCACCAGTTTAAAGTAGTCATATTGATCACATTGGGCTTTTGAGTATGAGGGTTTTTTGATATGTAATGTGTATTGTACAATATCTCAAAAGCATTCAATTCAAATAGTGAAATGAACATTACATCCCTTCAGAGTATTCTCTGTGGTTTGAAATACTTAATTTCAATCTGTGAATCCATTTCTGAAATGCATCATGGTGTGCTGATTTAGGTAGACCTCTGAGGCACTGACTGATGGCTGAGCCAAGGGCTTGTTGGGACTTGTAACGACGACCAGATAAAAACTTTTTAAAGTTTTGGGTAAAGGAAAAAGTCACATGGTTCTAGATTTGGAGAGTATGATGAGTGTGGCAAGATGGTAACCTTCTCCGACTTCAAAAATTGCTTCACAAGCTCTGATGTATATGATGGAGCATTATCATGAATTAGACAAACATGTCTAAATCCTGACACAAGGCATTGTTTATGATAATATTTCTCGAGCTGTTTTTAGTATAACATCTCGGTAATATCGACCTCTGTAGCACTTTTGCTCTATGGCACTGGAATTTGTATGGCTATACCATCACATGAGAAGAATATGCAAGAAAGAACCTTCTTTGGTTCTTTTGGCAACTACAGGCCTACTGCCGTGTTTAGTTAGCCAGATTTTGTTTCCAATTTTTCTTACTGGTTTGAAGTAGTGAATCCATGTTTCGTCTCAGTAACAATGTTTGCAAAAATTGTCTTGCTTAGCGGTTGTACTCGTACATATTTTTGGTCATCTGTCAAAATATGCGGTATCCATCTGGCAGAAATCTTTCCTACTTTCAAAATACGCTTCAAAATGAAATGCGATATGCCAAGAGCTTGGTAACATTACGTATAGTGTGCCTGTCATCACTTTCCATTACTTCCCTGACTTTTGAGACATTTGTCTTGCCTGTTACAGTCACAGGTCAGCCAGATTTTGCAGCATCTTTGATGGACTCTGTGCCAGTCAGAAATTTCTTTCTCCACCTACGAACTGTCTCATAAGATACCTTATCAGACCCATAAACTTCCCCCAATTCAGTAAAAATCTGCATTACCGAATGACTGAGTTTTGTGAGAACTTTTATATAAGCTCTAATTTCTTCAATATTCTCAACCCGTTTCCCAACCATTTTTACAAGTGGTCAACAACTGGCTCTATTGAAGTGACTACGTGGAGCTGAAGGCTCATGGAAAGGTATTAAATAGAGCTATTCAAGAGTGTCAATATCCACAAAATCGTGCATAGCGTTATTGTGCTGTGGTACAATACACATTACATATTGAACAGCCCTCGTATTTGATCACATGTCCACCCCACTTCATATCTCAGTCATGAAGTTTTTAAAGTGATCATTTATTTCTTAAGTAACTGTTGTTTGTTAAAGAGAAAAATTCCATAAGAGACTGTAAATCTTTGAATGAGTCTTTGTGTTTTGTCTTCTAAGGAAAATGCTCCATAATCAAGTGATATGTAATTTATAGTATTTTGGTGCAAATTTTTATTTGAAATTTTATTGTGAATATAGTTGACATTTCTATTACCTTAATTTATCTTTTTAAACATCTATTCACTAAAAAACTTCTCCATTAATAGCAGACCACTTCAAATGTAGTTTTGTGTTATATAGTGTGAGAATTATTATGGGTATTCTGTAGAACTGTAAATGTCTGTTGAATAGGGACAGCCAAGTGTCCGTCGTGAATCTCGATCTTCCTCCCTCCTAAAGACCATTATCACTGATGCAGCACCAACCAAGAGAAAACCTGACACAGCATCACATGACGTTCAGCTCAAGGCACACAAAGCCCCCACCCCTCGACCCCACACGCTAGACCCATTTAGAGAGGTGAAGGAATACATAACTGAAGCTAATGACTATGCTGTACATCTTGTAGAGAAAATCGATGTGAGTATAGGTCATCAAAGAGAGAAAAAAATAATTTGTAGATGTAGCAGTTAAGCATTGATTAAGGTATATAGGAACTGTTTTTTTGTGGTTGTAAAATAAACTTAATTCAGTTTTACTAGATAATCAAAGATAAACTAACATTCATTTGATCTGACTTTGTTTATCGTTCAGAGATATCTGATGTGTTCATTGTTTATCAAACAAAGATTTTTTTATCTGACTTTTTCTTGTAAAAATGATTTAAGGATTGCATATTCTACAGAAAAATGTAAGCATTTCAGATTTATTTTTCTCACAATAAGTGAGCTTTTCTGATCACCCGTTGTCCGTCCATCTGTGTGTCTGTATAGTTTTCACATTTTTGACTTCTTGTCAAGAAATTTCAAGTTTGTTCAAATGAAAAGCAATGCCCTTCTCCAAGGGGAGATAATAGTGAAAAAGAAAAAAAATACATTGACAAATTTTAAAAACTGCTTCTCCAGAAGACATTGCACATTCAAGTTTATTAAAATCATGGCCCCTTGGGATAGGATGGGGCCACAGTAGGGGGTCGAAGTTTTACATGCAAAAATATAGGGAAAAATCTTTAAAAATGTTCTCCAGAACCACTGGGCCAATTTCAATCACACTTGGTACAAATCATCCTTTGGTGAAGGTTTTTTTCAAATGAAGGGGCATGCCCCCTGTAAACAGGAGATACTCACAAAAATGCAAAAAAAAAAAGTCATTTAAAAATCCTCTTCTCAAGAACCATGGGTCTGAAAATGTCAAATTTACATTGAAGCTTCCTGACATAATGTAGATTCAAGTTTGTTAAAATCATGGTCCCTGGGAGTAGGGTGGGACCACAATAGGGGATCAAAGTTTTACATGCTAATATGTAGGGAAAATCTTTAAATGTTGGCCATGGTGACTCATGTGAGTGATGTGACCCATGGATGGTACAATGTATGATTATATTGTCTGTTTTGATGCCTGATTTAATTTTAAATAGCTACTTATAGTTCTATCATTAGTTAAGCACCACTCACAAAATAAAATTACACACTATAATTTATATATTGATGAATATTCCACCTGCAGTTGCATGTTTTTGCATTATGATGTCTAAGAGTCATTTCACAATATTAAGTACTCAGTTATAATAAGGAATCTACATTATGTCCCTTGTCCATGCCATTTAGATCTGTAGCTACAAAGCAAGTTGTATTTAAAATAATAATACTTACATACATGTATATATTTAAAATAATAATACTTACATACATGTATATATTTAAAATAATAATACTTACATACATGTATATCTAAAATAATAATACTTACATACATGTATATATTTAAAATAATAATACTTACATACATGTATATATTTAAAATAATAATACTTACATACAAGTATATATTTAAAATAATAATACTTACATACAAGTATATATTTAAAATAATGATACTTACATACATGTATATGTAATTTGTAGACTCTACCTGTCACAGCGGAGCCTATTGGTGGGCTGGATAAAGTAAGTGAAGGGAAAACAGCATTTCATTATCAGGCAATTCACTGTATAAAAGGGATCATGGAGAAAATACTGCATTTTATCATGTTTACTGTTTTTGTTTGTTTAATGTCCATTCAAATTTTTTTTTACTCTTGTACAGTTGTCATCAGCTTATAGGTGAAGTTTCACAGATTTTGACCTATGTATAGTGCTTATGATCCTATCCGTGAGAATTCTTGATCATACCAACACCCACAGTGACATGGGATCAGTGATGTAAAGGTTATGGCTGAAAGATCTGTGAATTTCACTTTGCCATATGCTTGGCAAATGAAATGTGTTGAATGTTTGATGCAGCACCAGCATTGAGAATTGAACTTAGGCTTTATGGTTGCGAAGTGAGAGCCGTAACAATTAGGCCACTGTGACCAGTTTATCATTAGGCAATTTACTGTATAAAGAAAACACAAAATTTTTTCATCAGGTGAATTCACAGTATAGATTTGGGATCATGAAATGGCACAGCAGCTACATATGTGCAAAACAAAACACACAGGTTTAGTTTGACACATGTTTAATTTCTGTGTCAGACAATATGTGTATTGTTTATTTTCATTTGATACCTTAATTTGTACATGGTTTTAATTCTTGTTTTTAAAATGGCTTTCCAGTATATTTTTTCATACAACTGAAGTCAAATCACTGTTTAAAATAGCTGTTCATGAAAACTGAAAATCATCATGATTGTCCTGATTAAAGTTAATATAGATTTGTATTTTGTTGTGGACTTACTGCCCAGTAACCACGTGTTGGCCTATTTCTGATTATTTATTAACCACTGACATGTGGCTCAGTGGTTAGAGCATTTTCTTCAGGAACATGAAGTCATAGATTTGAGTCCTATTTGTACCTTGTCTGCATCAAACCTAAGAGACATAAAAATGGGTAATTTCTGCTCCTTCTCTAAACACTTGACCTTCAATAATGAGACCTTAAGACTAAGGCCCCCATTTCACAGCTGGTGTTTGCACAATAAAGAACTTTCACTGTTACAGCTCTGAGTGCTATACTTAGTCAGTCAAATTTTGTGGCACATCACCCATGGCAAGTGACATCTCAATATGAATTAAAATTCTATCTAAACTACACCCATTCAAATCGGTCTTTGTTTCAGGACCTTTTACTGTTGAAAGCCACTTCAACTGCCACTCTGAACAGCCTGGGGCAGTGTCTTAAAATGCTCCAGCATCAGCAGGTAAGTCTGGAGTTAACTCCCCTGTATAAGTCATTTTCACTCTGCCTTACTATCAGATCAGTTCTCCTATTTCTATTTTAGCCATAGCAAAAAGCAGCATTTAGTGTCAGTTATTTCTCTCACTCCTGTGGCATGCCTAACTTTTATCTAATCATTTTCATATCATGCAAATTCAATATATTCTGTCAATTTTTGCACCTTATTTCTCCATTCTCTCTGTTTTTAAAAATTCTCGACACATAGACACTAAACTACCAAGCTATTTGTATTTTTCCAAATGCAAATTGATACAATTTCTTCCAAATTTTAATGGATTTCCTCAAACCATCGAGCCAACTGTTGTGAAATATTTTGAGTTGTGTCTGTGGGAGTGATATTGGTTTCTCCTTGCTACATTTTAGGGCAGTGCCCCCTATGACTGGCATGAGTCCTTTACAAGGTCAGTTTGTTGTGATCACATTTTGTTACTTATTCTTGTAGTTTACAGAGATGTAGCTGTTTTAGTATTGCTTACAGAATTTTATTTACACAATGTGTATTTAAATTTTTCATCAATTTTCAGTTTGTGTTTTTACCCATTCGTGACACTGATACTAGAAATGGAACTTACAGTGATTTTTGTAATACTGTCAAATCTTGTGTGAGACACTGCACAGTAGATGGGGCTAAAATATTTTGTTACAAAATTAAAATTAGAGAGTGTTATTAGCAGTTAGGTGTAAATAAGAAAGAAATCAACTTTTATCAGTTGCTTGTATGTTCATCACTTTCTTAAGTTTCTAAATCATAAATAATTTCTTGAAAAAATGCATGATCATTTGCAGTGCTCTATATAATTATCATCAGAAAATTATTTGAATTTTAATGAATTTGATCATTTATGGAAATGCAGTGTCGTTAATCTTGTCATGTTATATCAGATTGCACTTTGACCTGGACCTAAATCCTTTTTTTTTTTTTAGTCACAGACAAATCTCCGGTAGTATTGAGGGCCAGTCCTCCAGGAATGGAAGCTTTTCCTCAGTGACCTCTGCTCCAGGACCCATCATCTTCCCAGAGGAGAAACCTGAAGGTAAAGGCCAATGGAATATCTCAAACTCTGAAGAATTATCTCCTCTCGACAAAAATGGAGAGGATAATTTTGAGTGTTTGTACTGGGGGGGCAGTGTATTTAACATTGTTTTTAACAAATTTGTACTTAGTATTGAAGACCCATTTATGTAATGCCAAAAAATTATCTCCTCTCGACAAAGATGGAGAGGATAATTTTGAGTGTTTGTTGGGGGGGGGGGGGCAGTGTATTTTACTTAACATTGTTTTAAACAAATTTGTACATAGTATTGAAGACCCATTTATGTAATGCCAAGAACTCTGTACAGTGATGAGAATTCACGTTTAATTGTATTAATTTTGCTATCAACATGTGGACCATGGATATTATTTTCCACTTGAGCTAGCAGACATTGATAACAAATATGGCTCTGAGGAGAAGTTCGCTGTTATTGGGGGGTGTCTTTATATATTGACATGTGTACCATGGGATAGTCAGAGCAAAACAGCATAACATTGCTCATTCTTATGGAAGTCTCTTGTTTCATTTTTATACCCCCTGCAGACAAAGTTTAGGTATATTTGAACCCCTTTGTCTATCTGTAGACATAATTTGTCCAGAGCATATCTCTTACACCAATGAACAGATCTGATTAAAACTTTACTTAGATTGTGCACCTTCTGCTTTAAATAAGATTCTTTAAGATTTTTTTTTCCATTTTGAGGGGTGGGGGGGGGGGGGGTGTGTTGTTATGTGGCCATTGTCCTGAGTATACATGTATCTTAAAAACCATTTTTTCTTCAATGAGCACTCTATTTCCCACCATCCAGACTGCCCAGTGGGGGGTATTAGTTCCATTAGGACAGTTCTAGTTTACAGTTATGCTCCACTGCAGGATTAGGCTTCATTTTGTAGTACCGTTGTAGATTTTATCGAAATGTTGATGCACTTAATTTTAGTAAATGAATTTCATTCATTTACTCAAAAGCTGTATTCATGTGAGATAATGGTTCAATTAAGAATAAAAGTTTAGTCTTTATTTGTGTGGGGATTTTTAACTGTAGGACCAATTAATCATGAAGATGAGGAAGATGATGATAAAGGTTACACAGAGGAGGATCTAGGAGGAGTGGAGGAACACAAAACAATCATTCTACATCTTCTGTCACAGCTCAAACTGGGGATGGACCTAACAAAAGTATGTCACAAAACTATAATTCTGCATTTCTGTCTCAGGTAAAACTGGGCATAAACTTCACAGATGTTTATATGCCAGTGCAGTCCAAATTTCAACCAAACTCTAAAATGTGGAACTATTTTAGTAATCATAATACGAATTTTATGAATCAATATTCTTTTGACATATTGATGATTTTACTAATATCCTGGGGTTGACCTTTAGGTGGTGCTTCCAACCTTTATTCTGGAGAGGCGGTCCCTTCTGGAGATGTTTGCAGACTGCATGGCACACCCAGACATGTTCTTAAAGTAAGATCAGCTTTTGAATTTTAGATAACATATTTTTGTTAAATGATAAATGGTTCATTGGGTTTTTCATGGTTTTGCATTTAGGATGGGATGACAGTACCATGAAAAAAAAATTGTTAATGAATTTTTCCCATGCTGGTGACTCTCAGTAACTCCAATTTAAGGAACCTTGATAAAACTTTTAAAGATCAAGAGTTTGAAAAATTAAAGGTTGAGTTAAATCAGAAATTTAGAGGTCTGATAATGGTTCACATTCTTTAGTAAACATAAGTGTATATTCACATCCTGATAATGTTTCACATTCTTTAGCCTAAATGTCAAGTTAACTTTTAAAATTACATAGTGTCTTCCAATTATTTAGTCATCTTAAAATTGTTCAATTAAAGATCTATCCCCAAAACAAAGCACAGGCATAGAGTTAACACTAACCAATTAAACAATGTATTATCTACCCCAAAAAAGAAGTACAGGTTGGTTGGTTGTATAATGTTTAACTTCCCTCTCGAGAATTTTTCACTCATATGGAGATGTTGCCATTGCCAGTGAAGGGCTTCAAATTTTAGGTCTATGCTTGGTGCTTACAGCCTTTGAGCAGGGAGGGATCTCAATCATGCCACACCTGCTGTGACATGGGGCCTTAGTTTTTCCCCGTCTCATCCGAAGGACCGTCCCATTTAGTCACCTTTTACAACAAGTAGGGAATACTGAGGACCTATTCTAACCAGGAGAAGTGCAGGTGATGTGACACTTACATAAACAAATAATGTACATGGTCACACTAGACCCGGGCCTTCACCATGGTCACACTAGACCCGGGCCTTCACCATGGTCACTCTAGATCCGGGCCTTCACCATGGTCACTCTAGACCCGGGCCTTCACCAATGGTCACTCTAGACCCGGGCCTTCACCATGGTCACTCTAGACCCGGGCCTTCACCATGGTCACTCTAGATCCGGGCCTTCATCATGGTCACTCTAGACCCGGGCCTTCACCATGGTCACTCTAGACCCAGGCCTTCACCATTGTCACTCTAGACCTGAGTCTTCACCAATGGTCACACTAGACACAGGCCTTCACCATGGTCACTCTAGACCCGGGTCTTCACCATGGTCACTCTAGACCCGGGCCTTCACCATGGTCACTCTAGACCCGGGCCTTCACCATGGTCACTCTAGACCCGGGCCTTCACCATGGTCACCCTAGACCCGGGCCTTCACCATGGTCACTCTAGATCCGGGCCTTCATCATGGTCACTCTAGACCCGGGCCTTCACCATGGTCACTCTAGACCCAGGCCTTCACCATTGTCACTCTAGACCTGAGCCTTCACCAATGGTCACTCTAGACCCGGGCCTTCACCATGGTCACTCTAGACCCGGGCCTTCACCATGGTCACTCTAGACCCGGGCCTTCACCATGGTCACTCTAGACCCGGGCCTTCACCATGGTCACTCTAGACCCGGGCCTTCACCAATGGTCACTCTAGACCCGGGCCTTCACCATGGTCACTCTAGACCCGGGCCTTCACCATGGTCACTCTAGACCTGGGCCTTCACCATGGTCACTCTAGACCGGGGCCTTCACCATGGTCACTCTAGACCCGGGCCTTCACCAATGGTCACTCTAGACCCGGGCCTTCACCATGGTCACTCTAGACCCGGGCCTTCACCATGGTCACTCTAGACCCGGGCTTTCACCATGGTCACTCTAGACCCGGGCCTTCACCATGGTCACACTAGACCCAGGCCTTCACCATGGTCACACTAGACCTGAGCCTTCACCAATGGTCACTCTAGACCCGGGCCTTCACCATGGTCACTCTAGACCCGGGCCTTCACCATGGTCACTCTAGATCCGGGCCTTCACCATGGTCACACTAGACCCAGGCCTTCACCATGGTCACTCTAGACCCGGGCCTTCACCATTACCCAGATACAATCCAAATAAAAAAAGTGTGTCAGTGATTTTTTTTCAAAACACATTAGCTAAAATAATATCTTTGTTCTTGATATGACATGGCAATATGAGGTACTTAACCTGACAGTAGTGTACTTTGTGCACTCTCACTGTGATAACTGACTTTTATCATCATACATATTTAAACTGTACCTGCAGTGCTTATCAATATTTAAAATTTCATAGAACCATACAAATCAAATTCATTCTGAATATTTCATCAAATTTAGAGGAGAAGTGGTGAAGAAATCTGGAGAAAGTTTTTTTAAAAAGGAAAGAAGAAAGGAAATCACACCCCAGTGATTTAGAATTTGCCTGAGTTAGAGAGCCTTGTAATCACTATGACATCATAATATACAATATTACATAGTTTAGTGGACTATGATGTCATAGCTAGTAAAGCAAAACCAATCACTATGATGACATTGAGTCTCTGACATAATATATTTTAGTCACATCATCAATGTCTTGTCTGTCTTTGTAATTTAAAGCATTGTAAAGTGTATGACAGAAATACATTTTGGGGTAAAAATTTTGTTTGAGTTTTGATTTAGTTGAAATTTTTTCCACGTGACTTATAAATCAAATCTGTCAAATCTGATTACTCTGTAGCTTACATGTAGATTGTGAAGAATTCTTCTCTATACCACTTAAACCTCTATAAACTTTCAGTAAATGGATTTCTGGACTGTTTTTTCATTGTGACAGTTGTCATTTTGCAGGATCCCTGATTTACCAGATCCTGAATCCAGAATGCTTGCTGTGATTGAATGGTATCTGACCTCTTTCCATGCCGCTAGGCAGGTAAACGGTCACATTACATAATGTCAGAGGAAAAACTCTCTGAATCTGTTACATAAATTACAATAAACTGCTTTGTCCTTTGATGTACACACTTATATGATTTTATATATTTTGCAAAAATACATGTATGTGTTATAGGGATCTGTTGCCAAAAAGCCATACAACCCAATTATTGGAGAGACATTCCACTGTTCTTGGAAGGTTCCTAAGAGGATACAGGACCAATCCAACAACAGCAATAAAGAAAGCTCAGTGGATGGGATCCAGTCGTCTGCCAGTGCAGAGGAGGAGGTACAACTGGTGTACTGTGCCGAGCAAGTGTCTCATCATCCCCCGAGTAAGTGGTGTCTCATCATCCCCCTAGTAAGTGGTGTCTCATCATCCCCCAAGTAAGTTTCTCATCATCCACAGAGTAATTGTCTCATCATCTCCCAAGTAAGTGCCTCATCATTGCCAGAGTAATTGTCTCATCCCCTGAGTAAGTATCTCATCATCCCCAAGGAAGAGTCTCATCATCCCCCAAGTAAGTGTCTCATCATTTCCCAAATAAGTGTCTCATCCCCCGAGTATATGTCTCATCATCCCCCTGAGTAAGTATCTCATCATCCCCTGAGCAAGTGTCTTATCATCTTCAAGGTTCCTCAATATCTTCCTAGTTAGTGTCTAATTCCCCCAAGTGAATCAGTATAAGGCAAATCCTAGATATCAGTTTTAGCTGATATTACCATAAACTTCTCAAAAGACAAAAACATAATTATGTAATGGTATGTAACATATTACATCTATCTAAATATATTAAGCTAAAGAGGATCTATAAGATAAGAATATATATTCACAGAATAAATATGTGACTATTTTTCACAGTTTCAGCCTTTTACTTTGAATGCCCAGAAAAACAAGTGTGTATGAATGCCTCCATCTACACCAAGTCTCGGTTCTATGGGATGTCGATAGGCGTCAACTTGATAGGAAAAGGTACCATATTCATCTATTAAGAATTCACAGCAAAGGACTGTACTTGGTATGAATTTAATTTGGACCCCTGAAATTAACTTTTGAAAGCGAGGCTTCTGTTATTTGAATAAAATGTGTGCACACAACTTTCTGATATATTGTAAATATGCAATTTAAAATGCAGTATTTTTAAGTCTGCAGTCACGTAAAATCTACGTAATTTCAAAAAGCCTTTTTAAATAAAAACTGTATTTGAAATCTGAAAGATTTCGATTGAGTTTTCTCTCTATTTAGGGGTCAAATTCTATATATTGCTATTTGCTGAATACGGTAATACTTGTATATTATTATGCCAATCTTTTAGGAAGAGGGGCATATTGCAATTTGTTGTTGACCAGTAAATGACCGTTATTTATTTTCAGGTGAAAAGGTCAAAGTCACTGGGTTCTCGAGCATCATTATTATCTAACTGATTATTACTAGATCGTTATTAAACTTCAGGCAAATTGATAATCATTAGTAGAAGACCCAGTATGGTTTTCAGGTCAGAGGGTCACTATATTTTTGCAACATGGATTTCAATTTGGGGGAAGGGGCATGTGTGTACAAATATGCTTGTAGTAGTAAATCTCAATAGTACATCTACTATCAAACATTCTGTAATGAAAGTATTGAATGAAATATGTGTTTTGAATTCATAGTACCATATTACTGTAGGTTGGACTGATCTCATTGATAGGCACTTGCATGTTTTTCTGATGCATACTTTACCTGTCATTTCAGTAAGCATGAAATTGCTAGAGCATGGTGAGGAGTATGTGTTTGGGATGCCCAGTGCCTATGCTCGGTCCATCCTCACCGTACCCTGGGCGGAAATGGGAGACAAGATTTCTATCACATGTGCCAAAACTGGTTACACGGCAGCTGTCACCTTTCATACCAAGGTACACAGTGTAATTCAGCACTGCATTATTGTACTGCCTACCATGTTCTCAGTTTACTGCCAATCAGTATTTAGTGTCACTGTTGTATATTCCCAGTTTACTGCCAGGCAGGATTTAGTGTCACTGTTGTATATTCCCAGTTTACTGCCAGGCAGGATTTAGTGTCATTGTTGTATATTCTCAGTTACTGCCAATCAGTATTTAGTGTCACTGTTGCATGTTCTTGGTTTACTGCCAGTCAGTATTTAGTGTCACTGTTGTATATTCCCAATTTACTGCCAGGCAGGATTTAGTGTCACTGTTGTATGTTCTCAGTTTACTGCCAATCAGTATTTAGTGTCACTGTTGTATATTCCTAGTTTACTGCCAGGCAGTATTTAGTATCACTGTTGTAGGCAGGATTTAGTGTCTTGTATATTCTCAGTTCACTGCCAGTCAGTATTTAGTGTCACTGTTGCATGTCCTTGGTGTGTGAAGTGTTTTATTGATTCCAACATGAAATGATCGTAATTTTCATCTATAAATAATAATAATGATTGGTTTTTATATAGCGCATTTTCCAGCATATGCTGCTCAAAGTGCTTCAAAATACATTAGTGAATAGTGAATCTGCAGTGAACATCATTAAGGATGACAGGAAAAAGCTGATGGGCGGTTATTAGTTAAGTTTTAACAATGAAGGAATTTTGCTGACTCCTTCAGTGATATACTTTAACCATTTCATCATACAGACACAAATTAAAACCAAAATAAATCTTGATATTTCTCACCTTCAAGTTCAGTATCACAGAGATGTAGGACTGTTCGTGTTCTGAATAGGTGTGTATTAGTTCATCAAACTGACACACCTTTTTTTGTAGGGAATCATTCCTTTTACTGTGATTTTCAGGGAAATTTGAAAAATGTGTCAATTTATGTTTATATAGTGAAAAAAATCAGTAGAAGTATAATACATTTTGTAATCACAGCTTCCACTCTTCTGACAAGCATGTACACTGTAGTGAAGCTGTAAAATTTAGGAAATGTCCATGAAAATTACAGTATTTTCTTTTCTCAGTTTACAATCTTAATATGTTCAGTTTGATTATACCCCAGACAATATCATAGGTCTTGTGCATTGTAAACACCTTAAGCTTTCTCTAAGGAGTAAAATAAAAATGCAATCTGCCAAATCAATTTCTCTTGACAGTCCCGATTATAATAATATTAACAAGAGCAGAGATGTACATTACAAAAATCCATTTTACTTTACAGCCATTTTATGGTGGCAAAGTTCACCGGGTCTCTGCAGAACTGAAGAAGGAGAATTCAGGGGATGTAGTCTGCCGCATTCAGGGCGAGTGGAATAGCCAAATGGAGTTCAGCTATGCAGATGTAAGAAACTGTTGCTTTGTTTCAAAGTTGTAAAATTTGTGACTACAGCAACAATCACTGTTAAAAGGTTGGAAAGAATAAACTGGCATGTCAGAAAATCCCAATACATCAATGAATTGGATCATATGATTAAAATACTCTGTACCATTTTTATACCCCCGTGGAAGATTGGGGGGGGGGGGTATTGTTTTTGTCCTTTGTGCCATTCTGTGATTGTCATTCTTTCTGAAACTTTAACCTTCCTACTAACTTTTGAACAGTAAATGCTAGCACTTTGATATTTCACATGAGTATTCCTTGTGACAAATCCTTTCCATTGGTACCAAATTTTTGATCTTGTAACCTTGACTTTGGTGTCTGACCTACCTTTTAAAACCTTTAACCTTGGTCATAACTTTAAAATGGCAAGTATTAGGGCTTTCATATTTCACATGAGTATTTCTTGTGACAAGACCTTTCTATTTGTACCAAGATATTTGACCTTGTGACTTCAGCATTTGACTTTTTAGAAACTGTTTTTAGAAACATTGGCATATCCACATTGAAATTTGCCATTGTCAGGGGCATTTGTGTTTCACAAACATGTCTTGTTTTCCTGATATTTTGTGTTTGCTATAAGTGTTTTTAGCTCACCTGAGCTGAAAGCTCAAGTGAGCTTTCTTGATCACCTGTCTGTCCTTCTGTCTGTAAACTTTTACATTTTCGACCTCTTCTCCAGAACCATTGCGCCAATTTCAACCAAACTTCGAGTTTGTTTAAATGAAGGACAACACCTTTCTCTAATGGGAGATAATAGCAAAAATACACTGAAATTTTTTTTAAGTTTTCTTCTCCAGAACTACTGGGCCAATTTCAATAAAATTTGGTACAAGTCATCCTTGGGTGAAGGGTATTCAAGTTTGTTCAAATGAAGGGCCATGCCCCCTTCAATGTTCAGATAACGTTCAGAGTTTGACATAAAAACGATAAACCTATGTACCATGCATGCATGTAGTAAATGATCAATTGTAGTCTCATTAAATCTGACACTCTTTCATGTCCTTGATAAAAGGGCTCAAAGAAAGTGATTGATGTGAAAGACATTCCAATCAGGAAGAAACGAGTGAGGCCGATGAAGTTGCAGGGAGACTTTGAATCACGTCGACTCTGGCAGCACGTAACAAATGCACTCAAAGTGGGCGACATGAACACAGCCTCTGAACACAAGAAAGTGGTAGGTTTTGTGATGAAAGTGATAGGTTTTAAGATGGAAGTAATAGGTTTTATAATGGAAGTGATAGGTTTTGTAATGAAATTTTTAGGTTTTAAGATGAAAGTAATGGGTTTTAAGATGAAAGTAATAGGTTTTATAATGGAAGTGATAGGTTTTTTAATAGAAATGGTAGGTTTTTTAAGATGAAAGTGGTAGGTTTTGTGATGAAAGTAGTAGGTTTTAAGATGAAAGCAATAGGTTTTATAATGGAAGTAATAGGTTTTATAATTGAAGTGGTAGGTTTTAAGATGGAAGTGATAGGTTTTATAGTGGAAGTGGTATGTTTTAATAAGGATGTGATAGGCTTTATAATGGAAGTGGTAGGAAGAGGGAAGTGGTACATATTATTGTTTTATAACAGAAGTGGAAAGTTTGATGATGAAAGTTTGAAGTAAATGTTTAGTTCAAGTGGTATGTTTAGAGGGTTTAAAAAAAAATTGGGGGCAAGCCAACTCAAGTTTTTCAGACCTTGTAAAATGGAAGTACCAACTACAATTAACAGATACAGGATGATTTTGGAATTTTATGAAATACGTTATCTATATTATGATTGATCTATTCATTTTAACACACATGTAATAAAAATGTACAATCTTTACAGCTTGAGGAGAGGCAGAGGGAGGGTGAGAGACATCGTAAAGAAACGGGAACACCATTCCCCAGCAAGGTATCTTATTGGGCAGATTTCATATAGTGACCCACAGATTCTGTGATCTCAATATCTTACCTCCTGCAAATTTTGATATTGCACCATTGGTTTATATTTCATACACTGTCAGTGGTAGCACAGTTTAATAGACAAGTTATTTCCCTTCTTAAGTTAACGTTGGTTTCAAAGTGACAGACTGCTTAGTAACATACAAGGTAGCTAAAAACCCTGGTCAAGGAAATCAATTTCCAACTGTTAAAAGTGAATGCAGACAATACAATGAACGCTTCGCTTTTGCCTCATATATAGAATTCACTGACCATGTTCAACTACAAACCATGCAACAAATAATGTCAGTGCAATATACTGCAGATTATAAAAATATGCATTATATCCAAGAATATCTATTATGGCAACCTTTGCTGCAAGATGCATGGACATGCATATTTGGAGTTTTACAGAAATATAAAAGACATACATCATTGTTACATGTATATATGCCTTAGCGAATCACTCTTGGCAAGACTTAACACAAAAGTACTGGACTACTGGTTCATGTGTTTGTAATTTTGTAATTTATACATTGTGTTGATGCAAGCCTGTTAAATCAGGAGCATATTCAGCAGATACTACCATGTGCATCTCCATTTTTTAGTTTTTCCACAAAGTGGACGATGGGTGGCTGTTTAACACCTCGTTACAGAAGGGAGACTTTCAAGGAACACTTTAGAGAGAAGACATGCCGAATACACTATAGAGATCTCTATAGAGGAGACATGCAGGACATGCAATAGAGATCTCTATAGAGGAGACATGCTATAGAGATCTCTATAGAGGAGCGTGCTATAGAGATCTCTATAGAGGGGACATGTTATGGGGATCTCAATAGAGATCTCTGAAGAGGAGACATACCAGACATGCTATAGGGATCTGGAAGGACGATCTCCACAGCTGTGATATTAATGTGCTACAGACACTTTGTGATAAATCTTATCAGGAAGCATTATTCATCCTCAGCAATACGCACTTTGAATGTGACATGTTCCGAACAAGTTTTATTTTTTATTCTTTACATATATTGTACCATGTATGCTTGACAAGGAAAATAAAGGAGCATTGTTTCAGATTTAAAGACTAGATGTTTCATAGAGGGAGGGGAGGGTAAACCTTTTCAGGTCACTTGAGTCACTCAGGCGACTTACTGCCATTGGTCTACATCTGTCATCATGGGTTGTACATTAACAACCAAACATTTTTTACTTCTTGATAACTACCATTCCAATTCTTGTCAAATTTGGTATGAGGTATCTTTAAGACAAAGGGGACTTAAAATGTAAATTGAAGGACTCCTTAGGTGCAGAAAAATTGACTAATTCTCAAATATCTTCTGCACAACTGCACATTTGTGCATAGTCATGTAGAGCAGGAAAGGCCTGTACCAAAATTATATATTTCATGATCCCTAGGGTAGAGGTTCTGACTTTTAAGGTAGGGTCAAACTTGGCATGTAGTGTTCATGTGTTAAACATTTAAAAATAGTGTCTTCTTTAAAGATATTAAATTGAAAGTAAATGGATATTTGGAATGAGCAAGTAGCCCTTTACCAATGTTGTAAATTTCATGGTACCAGTAGGGGTTTTGGTTCCTGTGTGTAGCTAAAATTATCGTAATGATTATCATTTAAAAAACATATTTAATTTTGTGATACTAATTAAAAACTAAATGCATTTTTAGGAAGAGGAGAAAGGGGTGTACCAAAATTGTGAATGTTTCTGACTCAGGTCCGCAAGGGCAATTTTTAGGGCAAGTCTAAAATAGTGACATAGTGTTAATATAGCATATATTATGTATAGTCGTTCATCAGTATGGGTAAATTTAGGGGTATATATGTTTTTGAAAAGAACACATCTTGTTTTATACTGCTCCTGAATATTAGAATTTGGCATAGATCTGCAGAGCAAGAAATTATAATAGATTTCATATTCATAGCCCATGGGTGTAGTGATACTTTAATTAATATACTTCCGTCCTATGATATCGCGTGTCCTGTGATATTACAGGATTTTCCTTTTCTTGGCGCCATGTGCATACGTCGCCAAGTGGGTGCATACTTATAGATTGTAAACAAAAGGACATGTTGGACATTGTATGACATTTTTATCATTAATATCATGTCAGTTGGTAAGCAAGCTTGTGAAATTTCAGACATTTTTTTATAAATTGTGTCAACATTCAGGTAAGAAGACATACATAACTACTTAAGAAAATGAAAAACGCACTTTGGAACTGATCTCATGTGTCTTATGTTCTCTGAAATTGAGGCTATCTATATCATGTGTTTTACATATAAGGAAAGGCTGCTTTAAATTGAAAGTATGGTAAGCAGTTAGTGTAAACTATTTTGAGCTCCTTGGGGAACTCCACATTCTGCACACCAGTTGGAGTTCTTAAGAGAGGAGATATATTTAGGTATTCCCACTGTTAATCAATAATCTCAACCTGAGTCTCAAAGACATCGTTATATAGGAAATCTATAAATGTTATCTGAACACAAAAATATTTTAATTTGTCAAAAAATCATTAAACAAGTGCTGCTGTTTCAATATTGTAATACCACCTGATTACTTATCCTTAGCTTTCTTAATTACATTTCAAAAGTTGATCTATATTGTTAACCATTAATTTTTCCAAAATGATAAGAATTGAAGAAAATATGATAGTTTAATTACACCATTGAATTTTGGCAATACTATGACACTGCCAGGCCATGGCATTTGAAGATGGTAAATAATGATTCATCTATTCAGGAACTTCAAATATACGAACTAGTCGATAAAAATCAAACAATACAACAAGGAAAAAATGGAAAATAATATTACATTCTGTGGTAGTTCTGTTTAGTTAGATTTTTCCGACAAAATGTGTTGAGTACCACAATACCACAGACCCAAGTCTTCTCAGTGACCAATAAGGCCTTTTGGGCATCTTGCTAAAATACAAAAACAGCTAAAAAAAAATTATTCTAACAATTTATTGATGTGAATCACAGAATCTTGATGTTACATAAATTTTTGAGCAAGCAAAGTATGGTACAGTGTACATGGCAGTTGAGCAAGTGTCTGTTTGCTGGATTACATAGGAAATAAACTAAAGGTATTGAACATATCACAGACGGGAATAATACATTGTACAACATGTGCAGAAACAAAGTGGTCAAGAACTTGTTTGAGATTTGACCTCGTAACAAATTTTTCAATGTCAATCGATATATAAATTCAACAGTACACTAAGACTAGATATCTCAACATCTCTCCCCAAGTGTTCATGTATGAACAGCCTCTGCTTACATTTCCACCTTGAGATTGCGATTGGCATCCCTGATTTTCCCGAGGGACCTAATGCTGGTACAGCCATACAGATGGAGTAATTTTAGCCTGAAATGGACAAAGACTTTTATAAAGTCTACATCTCTTCTAAATAAACAAAGGCTTATGGGCTTCACCACTTACCTAAGCAACTGCATTTTGTCACCAAAAAATTTTATCAAATAACAATTATGGTCTGCCCTAGCCTCCAAGGTTATAGTGTGAACAAACTTGAATATACAATACATGAGGATTGTTGCATATTAGTGTGTCTGTTTGCAACCTTGTAGTTCTTGAAACGATTTTTATTTCCCCCTGAAAAAAAAGTGGGGTGTATATTGGTTTGCATGTTGTCCATTCAATATCTTAAGAACCCTTGCTTGACAGCCATCAAATGTGTTGTACTGCTTATCCCCAAATATAGATTTTAAGATCAAAGGGTCATGGGTCAATCAACTCTGGACATAAGATATTGTCTGCTCAATATCTTGTTGACCCTTGATTGAAAAACACCAAACTTGATATACTGGTACTCACTACAGAATTGATGACCTTTACTGGTCAAATGTCTTGTGGTATTGACTTCTTTTCATTTTGAATCTCACAAACTCATAAATCAATTACCCTGCACATTAAAAATACTGCTTATTATCTCTAGAACCCCTTGCCTGTTGGTGATTAAACTTGTTATTGTGGTAGATAAACTATTTTTACACAGTCATTACAGATATTCTAAATTTAAATAGGTTCTTTTCAGCATTGTCACATTGAGGTGGGGTGGGGGTGTATTTCTAAAACATTCTTGTTTCAAAAGAATCTTCCTATATTCCTATGTAATAAAGGGGCCTCCGTGGCCGAGTGGTTAGAGCATCGGGCTCAAAATCACAAAGCCTCTCACCTCTGTCGGCGCGCGTTCGAATCTCGGCCGCGGCGTTATGTGAGCAAGTTTGCCAGTTTACTTGCGGAAGGTCGGTGGTCTCTTCCCAGGTACATTGTATCTGGGTTCTCTCCTCCACCAACAAAAACTGGACGCCACCAGATAACTGAAAAATTGTTGAGTGTGGCGGAAAGCAATAAATAATCAATCAATCAATCAATCAATCCTATGTAATACTTTAAACATCTATTGTAAACCCCCCATGGCCTTAGTGCTTTGCATAAACTTGAATCTTCATTATAAAAAGAAGCTTTCTTGTAAGTTTTTGCTTTTCTGATTCAGTGATTCTAGAGAAGATTTTCTATGAAACACCCCATCCTTTTTTCACTTGATTCCACTTCCCCCTCCCTTGAGATGAACAAACTCTCACCTTTACCAGAACACTTTGTGGCAAGTTTGGTTGAAAGTGGCTCTATTGAGAAGTTAAAAATGTGGAACGTTTACATACGGCAGACAGACACAAACCATGTTAATGGCATCAAATGTGCAGGATTACTAAACACAGTATGTACATGTTGTCAGTGGCAGTTCTCACCCACCTTTTGCAGTGTTTCACAAGTTTAATGACTCCATTTTCTGTGACATCAGACAGGAAGTTTAGCTTCACTGATTCCAGCCTCTGATTGCAGAAATTAGCCATCATCAGGACACTTTTAATAAAAAGGAAAGAAAATTCAAATCAGTTATTATAATATACCTGTAAACTGATTTTCAGGTCAGAGAAGTACAGCCCGAAACTTGCACAACTGAAGGGTTCTATGTAGTCTAAGAGCAGTAAATACTTAATCCTACCTTCTATTGGTACAGCCTGTAGTATCGATGGCAACTCACCTGTTCATCTTGACTTGTATTGGTAACTGATACCCTGTACAACTGATGTCAACTTGCCTGTTAATATTACCTTCTTTTGAAACACCCTGTACAATTGATGTCACCATGCCTGTTAAATTTACCTTCTATTGAAACACCCTGTAGTACTGATATCACTATGCCTGTTAATTTTACCATCTACTGGTATACCCTGTAGAACTGATGTAATTTTACTCCCTCTTGGTACACCCTCTAGTACTGATGTCAACACACCTGTTGATTTTACTTTTTAATGGACACCCTGTAGTAATGATGTCCACACACCTGCTAATTTTACCATCTACTGGTACACTCTGTAGTACTGACATTAACACACCAGTTAATCTTACCTTCTATTGGTACACCCTGTAGAACTGATGTCGACACACCTGAGATTACAGTTGTTAGATATGGCACGCACCCCACCGTCTGTCACATGCCTACAGCCACACACGTCTAGGTTCCTGGTCAAGGATTCAAACATTTATATAATACATATTGTAATTTTAAAGCTGTGAGATGTGAGCATGTACTATAAATAGTGTTAAAGCAACACCATTTATAAATCAAGTTTGTCCTCATCAGTAATGCTGAAAATTTGTCATTTTTTGTGTTTAAAGGACACTGTACAACTCAACTGGTGACCAGCAGATGCTGTACAAATAACCAGCAAATAATGTATGACTAACCAAATGACCAGCAAATGCTGTACAAATAACCAGCAAATAATGTATGACTAACCGAATGACCAGCAGATGCTGTACAAATAACCAGCAAATAATGTATGACTAACCAAATGACCAGCAGATGCTGTACAAATAACCAGCGAATAATGTATGACTAACCGAATGACCAGCAGATGCTGTACAAATAACCAGCAAATAATGTATGACTAACCGAATGACCAGCAGATGCTGTACAAATAACCAGCAAATAATGTATGACTAACCGAATGACCAGCAGATGCTGTACAAATAACCAGCAAATAATGTATGACTAACCGAATGACCAGCAGATGCTGTACAAATAACCAGCAAATAATGTATGACTGACCAAATGACCAGCAGGTACTGTAAAAATGACCCGATGACCAGTGTTGATACTGGAACACTAGCAAAATGTACAAATGACCTGACCAAACAGATATTGTACAAATGACCTAATTACCCACACATATAATGATCAAATGACCGAATGACCAGCAGATGCTGTATAACTCACCTGATGTCCTTTAGGTAGGTGGATATCTCCAGCAATGAGATGTCTGTGATGTTTGGACAGTTAGCCAGAGTTAAGGTCTGGAGGCGATTGCAGTACTTCACTATGTATCTAATACAGTTATCCTTTATCTGAAAACAACATGGACATTGCTGTAAAGTAATGATACTGGGTTTACATCCAATAGCTTTTTTTGTTCTAGGTCACACCAGTCAAAGAATTTTGAGTTCACCTGTCAATGATGCACAAAGCATGTGTCAGTACTTTGGACATTGCCAAACCTCCATCGGGGAGGGCAACAAGATTAAAATATTTGTTTGTATTTCAAGGAAATAGAAACAAAAATGAAAGCAAACCATAAATTTTCTTATATCTTTTCAGTGCATTATTGCACAAACCCAGAAAGAATCAAACTTTGGATTTTCCTGCAAATAAAAATGTCAAGTGACCATCTGTCTTTGCTGTTCCATTTAGTGATCTCACTTTTCATAACATGGTTGTAAATATTTATATTTTAGACCTATATCATGTTCTACAGTCAGTTCAGTTGATGTTATATAAACAATCGAATGTGGTTTTGTTTGTTATTAATGGGAAGATGACAAATGCCAGCATTTGAAGAAAATTTGCATGATGTGCATTATTTACTTTTCCTACGATGCTGGTAGCAACCCTCATATCCCCAGTAATGACAAAACCACACTTCAATATTTAATGATATCACACAATCCTAATTGGTTGGATTATATTTCATAATATTATGCTTTATTCAGAGACTGTCCCTCAAATCCAGAGTCTCCACTTTACTGAAGGTTTGTGACAGTTGTATGATAGACTTTATCACCTGTGTACATCTTCATAAATCTAAAGTTTCAACTTTAAAATTTATCACCTGTTTGCATCTTCATAAATCTAAAGTTTTCAACTGATAGAATTTATCACCTGTTTACATCCTCGTAAATCTAAAGTTTCCACTTTACTGAGACTGGGTGACAGTTGTGAAATTAAGGAATCTGTCAACTACAAAGATAAGAAAAAACATCAAGATGAAGAAAATGGTTCCTTTGCACATCTTCATCATTAAGCTTTACAGGAGACAATCCCCATGCCCACCTTATAACACTGGCCCAGATTGAGGGTCTTCAGATTGATACAGTTGGCTGCCAAATAATTGACTCCTTTTGCTTTGATATTGAAACAACCAAACATCTCCAGAACACGAAGCCTGCAAAAACAGTACACAAAGGACATAGCAAAATCAGTTCTCAATGTTACAGAGATAATCAGAAATCGTTACATTGCGAGATCAGTTCTCAATGTTACAGAGATAATCAGAAATCGTTACATTGCGAGATCAGTTCTCAATGTTATAGAGATAATCAGAAATCGTTACATTGCGAGATCAGTTCTCAATGTTATAGAGATAATCTGAAATCGTTACATAGTGAGATCAGTTCTCAATGTTACATAGATAATCAGAAATTGTTACATAGCGAGATCAGTTCTCAATGTTATAGAGATAATCAGAAATAGTTACATAGTGAGATCAGTTCGCAATGTTATAGAGATAATCAGAAATCGTTACATAGCGAGATCAGTTCTCAATGTTATAGAGATAATCAGAAATCGTTACATAGCGAGATCAGTTCTCAATGTTACAGAGATAATCAGAAATCGTTACATTGCGAGATCAGTTCTCAATGTTATAGAGATAATCAGAAATCGTTACATAGTGAGATCAGTTCTCAATGTTATAGAGATAATCAGAAATCGTTACATAGCGAGATCAGTTCTCAATGTTACAGAGATAATCAGAATTCGTTACATAGCAAGATCAGTTCTCAATGTTATAGAGATAATCAGAAATCGTTACATAGTGAGATCAGTTCTCAATGTTAGAGATAATCAGAAATCGTTACATAGCAAGATCAGTTCTCAATGTTATAGAGATAATCAGAAATCGTTACATAGCGAGATCAGTTCTCAATGTTATAGAGATAATCAGAAATCGTTACATAGCGAGATCAGTTCTCAATGTTATCAGAAATCATTACTTAGCAAGATCAGTTCTCCATGTTATAGAGATAATCAGAAATCGTTGCATAGCGAGATCAGTTCTCAATGTTACAGAAATAATCAGAAATCGTTGCATAGCGAGATCAGTTCTCAATGTTACAGAAATAATCAGAAATCGTTGCATAGCGAGATCAGTTCTCAATGTTACAGAAATAATCAGAAATCGTTACATAGCGAGATCAGTTCTCAATGTTATAGAGGTAATCAGAAATCGTTACATAGCGAGATCAGTTCTCAATGTTATAGAGGTAATCAGAAATCGTTACATAGCGAGATCAGTTCTCAATGTTACAGAAATAATCAGAAATCGTTACATAGCGAGATCAGTTCTCAATGTTATAGAGATAATCAGAAATTGTTACATAGCGAGATCAGTTCTCAATGTTACAGAAATAATCAGAAATCGTTACATAGCGAGATCAGTTCTCAATGTTACAGAAATAATCAGAAATTGTTACATAGCGAGATCAGTTCTCAATGTTACAGAAATAATCAGAAATTGTTACATAGCGAGATCAGTTCTCAATGTTACAGAAATAATCAGAAATCGTTACATAGCGAGATCAGTTCTCAATGTTACAGAAATAATCAGAAATCGTTACATAGCGAGATCAGTTCTCAATGTTACAGAAATAATCAGAAATCGTTACATAGCGAGATCAGTTCTCAATGTTACAGAAATAATCAGAAATCGTTACATAGCGAGATCAGTTCTCAATGTTACAGAGATAATCAGAAATCGTTACATAGTGAGATCAGTTCTCAATGTTAGAGATAATCAGAAATCGTTACATAGCGAGATCAGTTCTCAATGTTACAGAAATAATCAGAAATCGTTACATAGCGAGATCAGTTCTCAATGTTAGAGATAATCAGAAATCGTTACATAGTGAGATCAGTTCTCAATGTTAGAGATAATCAGAAATCGTTACATAGTGAGATCAGTTCTCAATGTTACAGAGATAATCAGAAATCGTTACATTACGAGATCAGTTCTCAATGTTACAGAGATAATCAGAAATAATAGCTGGGTCACGTTATGACCTAAGGACCATAAGTGTTCTAAGTCCTGAGCTTTGGGTCAGGCCAATATACACAGTCTCTTTATAACTAACCTAATTAATTCCTTGTTATTTACATTTATCAATTCCTGGAGATTATTTTGTCGTAACTAACTTACCACTTCCCATGTTTCTTGATGACTGTTACAAGTCCCTCATTGGTGATCATCTGACAACCACTGATACACAGACTCTCTATCCTGTAACAACATTGATCATACCTTTAACACTTGCTGTCAAATCTGGCTCTGTGGAAACACCCATGTCAACTCAAGTAGAACATAACACCATACTTTGTATTATTTATGTGTTATGAATTTTTTGTGCCTTTTTATTGATAAAGCAAACTTTAAACATTAAACAAGTGGCCCATCAGTCACATCACTTGAATGAGCAGCTGCACTATCCAAGTAGGCATGTAAATATTTAAATTTTTGTATTTTCTTAAATACATGTAAACTCATATTTTGGCCCAGCCCTGGCCAAGGGAGTCATGGTTTCAACAAACTTAAATCTGCACTACATGTATATGAGGATGATTAAACAAAGATGAGGTACTGTGAGCACTGCTCACTAAGAAATCCCCCCTCCCCGCTCACCCTTATCTGCCAAACCCAAAGGGTGTTCCTTTGACCTTTTGACCCCAAATCGGAGGTCAAATTTGGAGCTCAGAATCCAATTTGCTATTTCAATGTCCAGTATGCTTGACCTTTGACCCCCAAAATCAATACAGATCATCTTCATCCCATGGGAAGTCCATATCTGTGACATGGTGACTCTAGGTGAAAAGGATAGCACGCAAGAGCCCGGAAACCATTTTGCTATTTCAATGTCCTGTAATTTGACCTATGACCTTTTGATCCATTAATCAGTAGGGATTATCTCTGTCCCATTGGGAGTCTGTATGTAAGGTATCTTGAATCTAGGTGAAAAGGATAACATCTGTAACCAAGATTTTACCTGTTGGTGGAGTTAGCCAGTGCACCAATGCCACTGTCCGAGACATTACACCAGCTAGCATCAATGTGGGTCAGGCCTTTACAATGGGAGGCTGCATGGAGGAGAATACAGTCCCCAGTCAATGCTCCTCTACTACAACCAAAAACATTCAGCTCCTACAAAAAACATCAAATAAAAACAGTCCCCAGTCAAAGCACCCCTACTACAACTGGAAACATTCAGCTCCTACAAAAAAAACCCAAATAAAAACAGTCCCCAGTCAAAGCACCCCTACTACAACTGGAAACATTCAGCTCCTACAAAAAAAACCAATAAAAACAATCCCCAGTCAAAGCATCTCTACTACAAACAAAAACAATCAGCTCTTAAAACAATGCATTAAACTGCAACCAAATATGTTCCATTCCTGAAAAAAAGCTTTAAGTATCACTTTAATGAAGTCTCTGGTCAGAAAAAATCCAACCATAACCCCGTAAGTTCATCTCCAATGTTATCACCAAACTTGAAAATATCAAATAAAGTGTTCCGCTAGTCTGCAGCAACATGTACATGATACATATCTTCATTTGTTTGCTTAAGTCACAAGCTGTTATACTGTCTATTGCTATCTAAAGCAACTATTCAAAATTGCTCATGGCACATCTTCCCTTCAAGGAGCATCAACTGACCAAGTTTGATGCCCACAGTATGAAAGATATGATCTTGATATCCAGCAGCAAGCCAGTGAACTATTTTTGGTTTGTGACACATCCCCCCCCCCCCATCCCCAAGATGCATCATCTGACCTCATTTAATAGTCCTAGGCCTCATAGTATGAAAAACATGACCTGGACACAAAAACACAGACAGGAACTACATGTATTTTGAATATTGCTAATCATCACGACAGTAAGAAATTTATCAATTTGAACACAAAACCATTCCAAGTATACAGTGCAAGGACTTTTGTAATCCTGAATGTCTACATGTAAAAATTAATGAAATGTCTATCATGAGAAAATTGACGAAATGTATACTGTGAGAAAATTGATGAAATGTCTGTCATGAGGAAATGAAATGTCTGTCATGAAGAAATGATGAAATATCTGAATTGAGGAAAATGATGAAATGTCTGTCATGAGGAAATGAATTGATGAAACATATACCTTAAGAAAATTGATGCAATGTCTATCTTGCGGAAACTGATCAAATGTCTACCTTGAGAGAGTTGGTGCAGGCCCGAAAGAGATTCCGGAGGCCTTTGGCAGTAATGTAATCACCATGGCACTGAATCAGAGCAAGACTGACTGGACGGTGTTTACTGATATGTTCCATAGACTCATCTGTTAGGCTGTGGTTCTTCCTAATTGTGATGTAACGCCCTGTAAAATGAATAATATAATAAAATATACTGGTATATGTATTAGACTTTCACACACTCTATGGTCTCTCTGTTGTGATGATAGGCAGCCATTCTGATGGATGATTAGCAAGTTTGTCAAGAACACCCAATCAACTGTACACATCAATTATAAGTACGTGAAGATGTAAACTTTCCATACATCTATATATTGGTACACCTTTCATGAGACCCATGACATTTAGTCCTATGAGTAGTGAAGGATCAAAAGGGCAAGTGGTTTTCACCTAAATAGGGCACTGTCCATGCAGACTCTGCAGAATGTCGAGGGGTGTCTGGGGCACTTGACTAGATAAGACGGTATTTGTGTGAAGGAGTGTCTGGGGCACTTGACTAGATAAGACGGTATTTGTGTGAGGAGAGCCTAGGACACTTGACTAGATGATATAGTGTTTGTGTGAAGGGGTGTCTAGGGCACTTAACTAGACAAGACAGTGTTTGTGTGAAGGAGTGTCTGGGGCACTTGATTAGCTAAGGCAGTGTTTGTATGAGGGGGGTGTCTGGGGCACTTGATTAGCTAAGGCAGTGTTTGTATGAGGGGGTGTCTGGGGCACATTAGTTGAGACAGTGATTGTGTGAGGGAAGGGTGGGTGGGTGGGGTGGAACAGTTAGACATTGTGTAATTCTTTTATTTCCTTATTAAGTACTTACACAGACTATTATCCATACACACTCTGTAGAAATGGCGACATGTCTGGGCACACTTGACCAAGTCAACATGTGGAAGGTATGACAGGATATTTAACAGTAGTTCATCTGGGAGGCATAGCCACACTGAAAAGTGGCCATCCCAAATACGTGGGGTCTGGAATAAAGAACAATTTTCAATAATACACAATCACTGATTTGTTTATCAAATGCATATAAAAAATATTTTGTGTCTAAAGGACATCCTTTGAAATCCTCAAACTAATTTTTTTTTTTTTGTAAATAAAAATAAAAGTTCACATAGAAATCAACTTACTATCAGAGCAAAGTTTAGTTCATAATTTTGGACTTACCATTTCATGGTATTTACTGTAAGCATTTAGCACAATGGCAGGATCAGCTGTGAATAGTGAAGGACACAGTTAAATAAAACAGTAATGAAAACTGCACACTGCAGAATACCCAGTAAGGCATACAATAAACTTGGAAGGTAGACTTCTTATATCATGTCATACAAATGTACCATATCAGCATATATTTTTCCATTCCCTTAAAAATTAACAGACCTGTAATTGTCAAAGAACTACACAGAACAGAAGAAGCCTCGGTACAAACCAGCTGGTGCCTGGGAGTCTGGTTCCTGAAGTCGGTGGTTGATGAGACCTGGGAGGTCTGAGGAGGGACTGTCCTGGGATATCTTTGAGTGAGTGGGGTATGTTACATCCAGCACCCTGATCCCTGAAATTCCCCGACCCTCCTCTGATGATGTTCCCTGTTCTTGCTCCTCCACATCTTGCTCTACTGATTGTACAGATGGGGGATCGTCTTGTTCTACAGAAGCTGGCCTGATAGGTATGTCAAGGATTGGAACTTCCTGGGGGTCTTCGTTTGTACTTCTACAAAAAAGATGTATGATCCGATTGACATATAAATTGACTGTATAATTTGAAGCAGATTTACTATCCACTTTTGATCTATTTAATGTTCTAGCAACTTGATAATGGCTTAATATGTTAAATATGATATAAATAACATATTTAGGCTCATAACTGTTTAGCATGCAATAGTTCAATTCACATGCAACCAACATGACATCTGAATTTTGACTGGCGAAAGTAATAAGATGAGAGGCAGTTCAAGGAGCATACAAAACTTTCAACTGTGACATCATTGATGCAAAACATAAGGTCTAATGTAGACAGTTCATGACATGCTTCAACAAAAATATCAATGAAATACATTGTAACACGCAAACATGAACTAACATTTGCAACAGAACACTCACAAAACTCAGTTTGCAGTTAATGAAATAACATCAGGGCAATCTAAAATTTTATGAAAAACACCACTTATCAACCAAGTATGATTAATGTTTTATTTCACCACCAGATTTTTAATTGTTATCAGACTGAGTTTGCTGACTTGTGATCTTTTACATTACCATAGTACCATCTAAAATACAATGTTAGTACATGTCTTTTCTACTGTACGCCACTAATACACCTACTGAACTAACCTGACTTTTGGGTCAGCACTGAGTGGTCTGGACTTCAGAGACATTTTCTTTGGTAAGTCTCCACTCTTTGGCCTGGTTATCAGGTTCTCAGTGCTACCTGTGGTCTTACCCCGGGCTCCTCTTCTGGCCACCCCTGCACTCCCAGGCCTTTGGGATGAGAGGCTAGACTTTGTACTTAATTCCCGTGGGTGGTAAGAAGACCATGCAATGCTGGACCTCTGCCATTTTCTCTCATATCCTGGAGCCTCTATAGACTCCCTGACGATGCTCTTTTTCATATTTCTGCTGTTCTTAGGTTTGGCATTTTTAGACTTTGAAGGAGTGGACGATCTCATGTCTCCAATCACCTGTTCTAGAAATGGTCTGGTTTCCTCTGGTTCCTTTGGTTTTGCCACGGGAATATCCACCCGAACCTCCACTGCTTTGGGTTTTGGTAAAAAGAAATCCTGCCAATCTTCACTGTCTGTAGAAATGTTGAGAGACAGTTTAGGTTTCTCTTCATCACTGCTATTATCAAGATTTAAACTGGGGACAATTTTTTCCATGCTACGACTTGTGTCGCGTTGTTCTCTGCTCTCTTTTACACTAAAGATTTCCACATCAATAGGGGCTGACCTTTTATGCTTCAGAAGTTTGTCTTTTGGTTTCTTTCTCTCATGGAACCAGACTTCTTCATTGTCAACATATTTCAATATTTCTTCCTCAAACTGGTCACCATCAGCCATTGCATAATTATTTGAAAAACTATTTTCTTCTGTTATCTCAACAGTTTCCTCTTTATTGCTTCCAATTTCATTGTTAGGCAACTCCTCCTCCACAAAAATATCTCTATTATCCCTTCTGAAGAAACTCTCCATTTCTTGTTTTGGCACATCATGGTTCTGCAACATTTCTGCCTGTTTTTTACTGTAGTAAGAATCTACAAATCCCTTAATAACTGGATCAGTGATTTGTTCAAATATTTCCTTGATGTCTCGCCCTGACTGTGTATTCTCGATTTCTTCACTGGACGGCAGACCGCTATCTCGATTGTCTTTCTTCACTGTCCCACATCTGTCTTTCTGACTTGATTTGCTGCTGGAGCTATCACTTCCCACAACTGGAACTTTTTTCTTTCCTGATATCTTTTCTTTATTAGGCACTCTGGGTGTCCTTGACTTCTTTACTATCGTAACTTCAACTCCTGCCAGTGACTCTCCACAGTCCCCACACCAGCTCATGTACACTTTATTCACCTCTCCACACTCTTCACACACCAATACTGACTTTCCTTCCTCCTTTTGGGGTTCCTCTGTAGTTTTCCCAGATTTTCTCAGAAATGACAAATCTAGTCCCATTTTGTTCATTCTCTCAGTGATTCCCTCTGCTTTGACACTTGTGGCCTTGCTGACTTGTGTATTGACCTCTGATTTTACCTCTGCGTCTTGTTCTCTTGGTGAACTTTCCTGGATTTCTTCTAGCTCTTGATCTTCCATGTTTTTCTCCTGTCTATCTCTGTAATACAACTTTTCCAGTGAGGAGAAGTATCTGTCAATGGAAGACCTGGCAAATTTTCTCTGTTTTTCCAACAGCAGATCTTCTTCCGCCTCTTGTTGTCGCCTATGAAAAGAAAAGAAAACTAGAAATATGCACATAGGACATGAATGCCCCTGCCTAATGTGATATTTTGTAATGCAATATGAAAAAAACCAAACGAGGATTTATTGGTACCATCTCATGACCCGATATTCTGTCCCATTTCACAATAGAAAATGTTGAATTTTTCCATTTTTAAAAAAAGTCAAAATACTGAACTTCTTTTTATTTAGAAAATTTTGCAGATAATGGATGACCATAGGAGCAACTGAGGGTAAAAATTTTACAGCTTTACAAAGGAGAAGGAAAGTAGCTGCACATTTTCCATTCACTTACCAATGAATAAGACCAGAAATGTGATGCTCTCTCAATAAAAATTCCCTTTCTTGTGTTTGTATCAAGGCTTAAATTGAACTTAGTCTGGTGTGGTGCTAGCTTTATATACAGGTAAATTTTAGTTGTATTCAAGTCATACCACAAATGTATACAAAATAGGGAGAACCTTTGAAATACTCCTCTCTATTGTTATTTATTCTAAAAGCTTTAATACTGTTAAATCTGAGTTGTTTACAAGTTATATCATACCTAAATAAAAAAAAACCTCTCAAACACTATCCCTTATTATCACTCAATCTAATGCATTATTTCTATGGCAAAGTAAAGTGTTCTTATTAAAAATGTCACCTTTTTTCAAAATGTTATTTTTTAACCTTTAAATCATTTGACTCAAGTCATCCATTCATTCCACAAAAATATTATTCAAATTTACCAAAATTCTAAGAAAATTGCTATAAAGATGAACAGCAATTTTAATTGATTGATTGTTGTTTTCTGCCACACTCAACAATTTTCAGTTATCTGGTGGCATCCAGTTTTTATTGGTGGAGGAGAGAACCTAGATACAATGTACCCGGGAAGAGACCACCGACCTTCTGAAAGTAAACTGGCAAACTTTCTCACATATATCGGCCCGAACGAGATTCAAACACCAAATAAGGAATAGATCAAGGTCACAGGGAAGGTCAAGGTCAGAAAATTAACATCACAATTGAATAATTACCATTAATATGTATCAGTGTAAGAGTTTTCAAAAAATTATTGCTTGAAACTGAGCTAAACACAAATAGGGAAAGTGAGGTCAAGTTTAAAGGAAATGTCAAGGTCAAAAATTTTCATGCAGGTGAATTGATATCACCAATATGTATCAGCATACAAGGTTTGATAAGAATATTTTGAATAGTTTCTTTGAAACTTAGCTAAGCGCAAAGTGTGACAGAAGGACAAATGGATGGAAGACGGACATGACAAAATCTATATGCCCCAGCCATATTCATCGTGGGGCATATAAAGTGTACAAAAATATTAGACATCCCCAGACTAGTAAACAACTGTAATAGAAATTTGTATGAATGTATAAAGGTACATGGGCATACTATTATAAAAACTAGGAAGATATGAACTCAAGTATCCCAAAATGGGGCCATAACATGAAATTACTTCTATGAGAAGAAATTCATCTCTGTCTGAATTTTACCTTTGTTCATGGAACTGTCTGATCTCCTCCACATGTCTCTGTGAGGAGCTCTTGCCCTGCTGTTTCTGGCTGACAGATGTTTCCTCAGGTTTTGGATTTGTCTCCGTTTTCTGCGTGTTCTTTGTCTTCCATTCCCTCCCTTCACCTTTCTTCACTTCCTCCTGAACTTTGGCCTTCCTAGGAGAAGACTTTCTATGAATGGTCTTTTCTGAGGAATCTTTCTTTTGGAGAGGCGGGTGAGGAATCATCATATCTAGCACTTCATTGTCTGAACATGAAAACAACAAATGGATATAGAACTTGGTTTGAAATAAATTCTTGACATCATGTAAGCAACAGTAGATAAACCGCACATTTTCATGAACAGAACAATCCTCTATTCTAATATACATGTGTGTTCTGTCATAACAAGTTAACACATCATGACTTGAAAAATATAGCCTGGTTTGGATCAGTTTGTGCTTTATAAATTACAAAGTGGACACTTTATAATCCTACAAATCACAAAATGGACATTCATAAATCACAAAGTATACATACTTTATAAATCAAGAAGTGGACATACTTTATAAATCACAAAGTGGTTTTAAAAAATGCATTAACTGCTCCAAACCAGGTATCTTGTATAAAGTGGTCAAATATCAGCTTCATTCCTTATAATTTCATTTTCTAAAAAGTTTGAGAAAATTTATTTCATTCATATCAATGTGAAACCCTGAATGTAATATCTGAACATTTATAGAACACCTTATTGGAAAACTTTGTGACATTGTCTGCCATCATAATATGGTATGATTTAGTATCACAAAATTTAAACATTATAAATCATTTTGAAGAATACTAATCAAATTAAGTAATATGACTGGAATTAAATTATAAGTATTCCATGGATATTCTACAAGTAAGTTCATTTTCTGCCCAGCAAATCTTCCGTGCGTTTCTATTTTGAAAATCTTTCATTTACCTCCACTTTCCTCTTTCTGTGTTCCTTTGTTTTCTGTGTCTGTTGGGGGTTGTGTCTTATCCTGCACTGGGACAGGCACTGGGTATGGCACAGGAAAGCCTTGAGCAGCCAGAAAACTAAAGTATGAAGCCAAGTCCACATTAAATGGAGGTGGAGGGTACGGTATTCCACCATGCCTTTGAGGTGGATAAGGTGGAAAAGACCCTTCTCCCTCAGGTCCAGGCACAGCCAATGACTGAGGTGGATGGACAGGCAGTCCATCTCGCCCATGATACGCCATTTCATGTCTCCGCTGATAGTGTTTACCTGAGTCACCTGAGCTGTGTACCAGTGGTACATTAGGAGGTCTTGGGACCTGGAATGGCATGTAATGACCATCTGGTGACTGTGGTATGGGGGGTGTCATGTAATAACTGTCAGACATACGGGAAGCTGTGGGAGAGAAATGGTGACCTTCCAGTGGATGGGACATGTATGGGGCCATGTATCTGTCTGGTGACCGGGAGATACCCTGTGGCATGAAGCTGTCTGGGAAATGCTGAGGGGGAACTTCAGGAGGCCAGGGGTTGTACATACTGGGATCAGGCATGTCTGGTCTAACATCTATTGGTTTGCTGTCAACACCAGGTCTTGGCGTTACCCCTGGATACATCTGTCGATATGCTTCTGACTGTTGGCTTCTGGCTGTGTAAATCATATCATCTTGTGGTGGGTATGGCATTTGTACATAATGTGGGGCAACCTGGGAAGGAGGGAATGCTGGTCCATGCTGGGCAACATGGGAGGGAGGGAGTGCTGGTCCAGAGTAACCTTGACCTCCCATTACCATGCTACTTCTTGGAGCTAAAACATCATAAAGTGGCAAATTATTTTGCTTTTGAAAAAACTACATACAAGAACATGGAGATTTTTTTATTACATGCATACAAGAGTGAAACATACAAAATATTATTACCTGAATTTGTCTGCCCTTGGTTGTTGTCTCTCGAAAAGTGAATGGGGTTTCCCTGGTAACTTCTACTTCTTGGAGGACTTTGTCCTGAAAAGGCCTGATGATAAATTTCATCAGAGGAAAAAACAACATTTCTGTGAACTGATTCATATCCATGGCGATAGGATGGTGGTAAGCTGAGATTCTCTGTATCATCTTGAGCCTCATTTTCTTGGATGTAAATATTTGAAGGTTCAAACTTTGGTCTGTTTAATTTTGGTTTCTCCTTGTCTGCTCTTTTGTCTGTGTCACTTTTAATACTAAGTTTTAACCCTAGTTCAGTTTTCAGAGTGCTTGGTTTCTCTGGAAGTTTTGGTTTTTCTGGTTTTGGCAGATTTTCTTCTCTAGAAGAACTTCTATCACTGTTCAGATGATCTATATCTTTTGCAGATTTCACCAAAAATTCTTTATATTTCTGTTCCCCTAATACCTGTCGCATTTCTCCTGGGATAAACCTGTCAATCACATTAGATGTTTCTTCCTCTGGTCTGTGTGTTGACAAACCTAGATCATCCACATTCCCAAGAGATTTCTGGAACAAATGACGAGCATCTGGTTCTTCTGAAGACTCTCTAATCTCAGGACCCTTTGTAATATTTTTCAGCTTTGAAGACTTACTGAAGAAGTCTTCATATTCCACAGCAATAGGTGACATAGATTCTTTCTTGGACGAGACATAATTAATTTTGGACGAAATTTGGGAATTTGATGAGGTTGTCTTATTCTGGAGAGAAGTTTCTCCATGGTGGAGATATCTTGGTGAGTGTTCAGAGTACCTGGCTTGTGTTTGGTTCTGACTGGAGTTTAGCTGTTTCTGGTTTTCACTCTCGGCAATCTCTTGTTTGGCCAGACTTATCAGTCTTTCCACAGCATTGTTATATCCCTCTTCATCTCCACGCTGAGCTTTTGCTCTGAGCTCCTCTCTTAACAGAGAGAAACTGTCTGTTTTTAATTTCTCTTTCACTGAATCTTCTCTTGTCTCCGATGAGTTACTGTTTATCATGCTTGTGTATACCTCCTCAGTTGAGTGCCTGTTTTGACTGGAACCTGTTTCTACTCCGTCTTTCACATGCAAAGGATTTTGAAGATTCAGATACGAAAATGATGTATTTGTGATTTTTTGCTCTAAATTCTCACTTGCAATTGTCTGAGTCTGGGTTAGATTTTCCTTTGAATCATCAGACCAGTCTTTGACCATTGGATCATCTTTGTAAGACTTCCCCTTGTCAATGGGCTCACTCTGTACCACACCGGAGTTAGTCACCTCAAAATAGGCCAGTCTTCTTTTCCTAATCTCCTCCGGTGATGGATTATCCTCCATTATAGTTACTTTCCACTGCTGTGAATAAGGTACCAAAATATGAATAGTGATGACTAGTCATCTAGTGTTGACAGATCTACACAAACGTATTGTTCATACAGAGTAGAGTTTACATTAATTTTCGTTCCAAAAGTAGAGAATGAATATCAAATCTTAGATGTGATGCATATAATTAGCCACTAAGGCGTTAGCGTCTTTAATACGTTTTGGTTTGTTTCACATAATAACCGAGGCAATTCGAATCACCTCTTTTCGCATTTTTGACTGCTGTCAGAACTTCAAAATGTTTTGAATGTTGCTCGATGTGAAAAATTATAAAATATTGTACTTATGCCTAACTTTAATGTTTTCATTTAATGATTTAGATTAGGGTACTTACTTAGCTGTTCCACAGAATTCCTCGCAAGTTTTGCTCCATTATATATAAACTGGTTCCCTTTCAGTGCTTATAATGGCACTATACACCATCACGTACGGCAACCAGTCAACCGTCGTCCATCTTGTTACTAATAAACAATAACATTTCAATCGATCCGATCATCGATAGCGCTTTGATCTATTGGTTATCAAACATCAGTCAGTTAGATGGGATTTGATACACAGACGAATCCGGGAGGTTACGTTAAGGAGAATAAGAACAGAAACAAGAGGCCCCCCTCGCTGCGATGATGAGCTTAGCTCAGCGAGATTCGTCGAGCAATGTAGCCATTTTCGACTAATCTTGCTGAGATTATGCTCATCTGAATGAAAAATTTTCTTGCTATTTGAAAAATTAAAACTTGTTGTAGAATTAACACCCCTCCCCACCCCACCCCCTAAAAATACCCCCTCCCGTGCAGGGATAGGGTCTATGCATCATATTCATTTGAAGAGTGAAGATTTTAACATTTGATAAATTTTGTCTGTAACAGACTGTTATTTCTCTGCTGAGGATCGAACCAGGCCAGGATCTCTGTCCGGTGCTCTATCGATCCCCACTAGCCAGAGCTCATAGTAGGAATTTTAAGATCATATGTAATTACATGTGATACTATACCACATTGCCCCCCCACACACAGAGAGAGAGAGAGAGAGAGAGAGAGAGAGAGAGAGAGAGAGAGAGCAATAAAACGTGTTTTTCGCCATTTGAAGTTGTGAGGACAGAAGTGCACTGTACGGACAAAAACCCTGTCTTCACAATATACGTCTTCATAAATGTAACCTATAGTGTGTGAAAGATGAATATTAGCTTAGTTAGAACAAGTGGTGTGGGACATGTCCTTACTAATAGGGCTATTTTCTCTCAAAACTCTTGTTTTAATAATTCGAAAGAGAGTTGATAAACTTTTATAGGCCTAGGTGTCCCTATTGCTATACTTAACACAATGCTATTTGCCTGTAAAATAACATAAAAGTGTATTCTCTTCTAGAAGTTGTGAGGGCGTCCTCACTTCACAGGAGAGAGAGAGAGAGAGAGAGAGAGAGAGAGCTGTATAAAGCCAGGACAAATTTTAACCATTTGACCTTTTATTGTTGTCTCTATAGCTATACCTAACATAGTTCTTTTTTGCCTTTAAAATAACATCTGTATACATTGTCTTCTAGAAATTGTGAGGACGTCCTCACTTTCCAGGTTTGGTCAGAGAGAGAGAGAGAGGGAGAGAGAGAGAGAGAGAGGAGGCGGTGGAATGAGCTGGCACGGCACTGGGTGTAAAGACATATATATCTCCTCAAGGGGATTCGAGTCGTGAAGTTTGTCTCCAGAAATTTGTAGTCTTAAAAAAATTGTTTATATCTGTTGTAGGCACCTTCTTCTTCAAGAATTGCATATTTGTATGTTGCTAATTAACCCGAATTTTAGTGATGCATGTGTATAATCAATTGATTGCCCCAAATGATCCAACGTATATGTTACAGTTGCGCTAACTGATGGCCATTTACGTTATTCTCCGCGTGTTTTAAAAATGTTTGTATGTATAGTGCTCCGCTGTATATAACCTCTTACTACGAAACTGAAGAAATTAATCATTCCACTGATTTTATACCTCCCATTATACCAATAATGTAGATATTTATATTCAATATATTTATGTTTATTATTTCATAATTCGTTTCTTGTTAAAAGTCAGTGAAGGATCTAGAGGGGGGAGGGGGGGGTGTACCCCCCCCCCTTTTTTTTTTGGTTGAACATTTGCAACAAAAAAGTCAATTTTGGGTCTTCAACCTCCTCCCTTCTTGGGCGGAAAAGGCACAAACTTGGGTCGACCCCCCTCCCCCCTTCCCTTTGAAATTTTTTCTTGGATCCGTCTCTGTAAGTATATACATATGTATGTGTCAAGTTCAAGGGTTCGTATTTTTATGATCGATAAATAAATACAATGAAACGACAAAGATTTATCGCGACAACTGACATTCAAAATTTCGATGACCTTCAAAAATACCTTAGTTAAGCACTGCAAACATTAAAATCGGAAATAAAATGTGAAAATTTTAGCTCAAATTGTAAACACGCCCCTTTAAAAGCTACAGGGCGTTTGGCTGTGACCTGTAAATAACACTTTTAGTTACAGAAAACCATGTCGTTTACGAGGATTTTACATGCACATTCAAAACGGCTTAAGGAGAAAGCAATATAAATCTTGATCTATGATTGTCGAAAACAATGTAATGACTGTTTTCACTATTCGAACTCGTGATCTGAAGTTTAAATAAAAGTTGCAATCGTCATATACCATTACCGCTAAACCACAATGTCGCCTGAAGGATTTTTACCCCACCCCCCTTCTCACAAATGTGGTTATATTGGTTTCACCCTGTCCCTCCGTTCTTGGATGCATTTTGTCCGGAGATTTTCTCAGAGGCCGTTTATATACCTTTTACCAAATTATGTTGAAATGTTGTACACTGTGTAAACCTGCGCATCTGGTATTTTTTATTTTTTGAGTCTTCAGAAATTTATGACCATTTATTTTCCCTTCGCAATTTACTGCGAGTGGGAATATACTAACCGGACCGTGATTATGTGTGCAACACTGAGCTTGTAGGCACTTTTAGGCCAGATTTTTTGCTCGATTGATTTGGTACACCACAGGTAGCTTTGTTGCAAAGAGAGGAAGCCTATTGATTTTGGGGTCAAATGGTCAAGGTCATTATGGGACTTTATAGAAAAGGCTTGTAGACACACTGCTAGCTGCACCAGTTATGCTTGATTGATTTGATACTTCATAGATAGTTTTGTTATCAAGAGCAGAAGAACCCTATTGATTTTAGGGTCAAATGGTCAAAGTTAAAGGTCACTGTGGGACTTCATAGAAAATGCTTGTAGACACTCTACAGGCCACATTTGTTGCTCGATTGATTTGGTACTTCACACACACACAAACACACGTAAAATATTTTAAATATGCCCCACAAAAGACAAGTCCTGCAGGTGTAATTAGTCTCGTTAGGATGGGTCAAGTTGAGATTTAATCCTAGTTGGATACTGCAAAAGACAAACGAAAAATAATCAGTTTCCAACAACTTACTAAACTAAGCCTCTCATGGGATAAAAATCCAAAGTGAAAATATTCTTGAGAATAAAAACAAGTTGAGGGAAGGCAAGATTGGCTAAAATTCAGTCCTCACTACATCTTGGCTTTTGAATGGAAAACAAACCTTGTATCAGTGCTATATTTGTATAGAAATACACAGATGTACATTGTAGGCAATACCTACACTGAGGTAATTATATGTCCCTTAACCATTTCTCTTACTCTTCTACCCAGATTACAGGTAGATTTCCTGAGTAGTAAGTTTTTATCCAAATGTAATTGATACAGATGTCAATAGTACAACTGCAATCAGACGAAGCATGTATAACTTCCAGAATAGCAACAGCCAATAATTGTCTCCGATTCCAATCAATTTGCCATCAGTTCTTTGACGATCAATAGACCAATTCCACACTGATTAAACCAATATGGCATTAAACTAAGCACCTGCAACAAAGCAACATTAACCAAATGTAAGCACATTTTCATATTTTACTCAGTTCAAGTCATTTCACTATAGTATGCAATGGCACATTAAACATTTAAACATCTCAGTATGGAAACGCACAATCTTGTGTTCATATGGTCAACTGACAATTTTTCCAAGAACTTAATAGCATGAAAAAGGGACAACACAATTCCTCACAATTAATGTTTCAACATGATCATGTAATATTTTTCAAATATTGCAACATCAGCTGAAATCATACTGTCTTAACCATTTTTTTTGGTTTGTGATAAAAATTGTACATCACATTTCAATCATATATACCATCTTAACAATACACATAACTGTGAAAAATGTACATATCATTGCAGTAAGTCACAATTCTTGCATGACATAACATTCCATTAAAAAAAAAATTTCCATAGTAGTTATCCGGATTTCCCAAAAATAATCACCATGTCACCAACAAGTAGTAATTTGTACTTCAGTTAAATAAAGGGATTTCTTAAATAACAGACTAACTACATTATATTAAAAACAATTGATTCTCAATGCAACAATTCTCAAAACAACAAGAACCCCATGGACAACATTATTTACTGAGCTATTGTATAAAATAATAATGATAAAAAAAACAAACAACCAAAAACCCAGCATGAATACCCCATCTTTGATTGTATTTTCATCATTACTTTCATGACTTATTAGACACAAGTTTATTGACAAAATAACATTTTTGATTAGTCAGATCTGTCTTCCATAATGCAGGTAATCCCATGTAAATCTTTAAATCCCTATTGTGATCCCATCCAGATGTCTTCATACAAATATACTAAAATCAACAATACATGGGGACTTAAGGATATCTCTCTCTCTCTCTCTATATATATATCAATTTAACAAACTGACTACTTAAGGTTCTTGAGAAGTTTTCATAGAATATTTTCCTACGATTTATTATACACTTTAAACCCCTATTATGGCCCCACCCACATTCCTTGGGGTCATGGTGTGAACAAGCATGAATATAACAGTATACTGATGTAAGCATAATGGTGTAAGCATACTGAAAAATTAGCCAGTACCCATGTGGTTCTTGAGAAGATTTTCTAAGAATCTTTGTAAAACGTCTAGTAACCTCTGTTGTGACCCCATGCTGAACATTGAGTTAAAAGTGCAAACATACTCAAAACTAAATTACATGAGGATGCTTGCATATTAACTTGACAGATTGCACTCCAATAAAATGTCTCATAGGGGTCCAGATTAAAATAGGTCCTTGGCATCCCTTGCTTGTCATAAGAGGCGACTAAATGGGGCAGCCCTCTGGATGAGAGTGCAAAAACCGAGGTCCTGTGTCACAGCAGGTGTGGCACAATAAAGATCCCTCCCTGCTCAAAGGCCATAAGAGCCGAACATAGGCCTAAATTTTGCTGCCCTTCACCAGCAATGGTAACATTTCCATATGAGTGAAAAACTCTCTAGCAGGATGTTAAACAATATGCAGTCAACCAACTCTAATAATTAAAATCCTTCTTTGAACTCCATAGTCATGGTATGCAGAAATTTGAACATACTTTAATAAAGGACATCTGCGTATCAAAACAAGCTGTATCCTTGTGGTTCTTAAGAAAATTTTTGAAAGAATTGTGCTGTACAATTCTGTGTTAAACTTTGAACCCCTCTTATGGATCCAGGGGTCATCCTGTGAACAAAAAATGTTTACATAGAAGAAAATGGGTGAACAAGGCAAAAAATATCATACAAGCAACTTGGTCAAGTGGTCTAAACATATGGTTACAAAGATGATTTGCAGGTAGATCATTTCAAAGTGGATAAATGGGTTTCATGCTTGTAATAGAGCTTTCAATTTTTTTTTTTTTTTTGTGGCTAATGTATTCTATTTTATCACCGATTTTTCTAAATATATTGTCAAACAATAAAAATGTCTAATATCAATTTACCACAAGAAAAATTACATGATAGAAAATATGTTTATTTTTGTATGTATTTCGATGAATAGGCATTTTTCTCACATTGTTGATCCATCTTCTTTGGTAGATTTCACCCTTATGGTTGTTGATAATTTTTTTTTTTACAGAATTTCTCTACAATACATTCCTATGCATAACTCTGAATCCCTATAGTGGCATTATCCACAGGTTTATGATTTGAACAAATTTGAATTATGTAAGGAAACTTTCACATAAGCTTTAGCTCTTTAAGCATCCCACCTGATTAGTTATTTTTCTGACTAATGTCCCCTAGGAAGAAGGCATGACTTTAAATTTGAGGAGATCTGAATCCCTTTCAACCGACAATGCTTTGTGGAAAATTTGGTTGAAATTGTCCTAGTGGTTCCCTAGTATATCTCAAAAATGTGAAAAGTTAGAGATGACACACATACAGACATACATAGGTCACAAAAGCTCAGGTTCATTGATCTCACATCATCAGTTTCCTCTGAGTTATATTGAGCTATAAATTTATAGAAGTCACTTAATACCGACATAAGGAGTGGAATATAAAAAATCAAAATTGTTTGCAGAATTCTGTCTATAAATGGAAATTGTTTCCAATTTGTCATGGGATTTGTTTTTAACTTTCACTGTTCGGAGTGATTGAAACCATAGTAATTATGATGATGATAATACAAAACAGACGGACATAAATGCGCAGTACACTTTCTCATATTCTCCAGAAATCATGTGATCCTAAACGATTCTCTTCCATTCAAATCCATCCTTAACTGGAGCACTAAATGCACTGTTCAGTATAACACACACAGTAATCTAAGGGAAATTAATGGACACTTTGTTAATGTTGAACATTTAATGTATACAAAGACATGGAATTACACAATCATCAGCTAGATTCCAAGAACTGGTCTTGTTCTATGGGCTTTTTAAGCCAGCGTCCTAGTCCTGCACTTTGGAAAGCCGAGCACATCTGCTGTTTTGCTGCTTGGTATTCCACCACCGCAGCTTTGGCCTCAGCATATGTCCGTGGGTGCTGGGCCACAGACTGCCTGGTGAAAGAAGAGATTTTGCCATAAAGGTGCAGGAATCGCTTGAAGAAAGCCTGCTTACAGACTTGTGAAGATGCTCCCTGTTCTGTTTTCCCAGTCATTGTGTTAATCACCTCTAATCCAGAGTCCCCCACACACCAATTGACTGCAAAGTTCGGGGCTTTCCTGGGTTGCCGACTCTCAGGATTGCTGATCCCACTCATAAAGGGCTGATTGTGATGGAAGGGGGCAGGGATGTTTTCTATGTTTGAGATGCGTGAGTAGACGGCTCGTGATAAGTGATCTCCATGATACAAACTTCCAAGGATGAGGCTGTCGAAGTACACTGGCTCAATGAAATGACTTAAGAGACTGCCTACAAACAAAAAGAAGATCTAAAAGTAAAGTAGAGCTCTCTAGATTCATGCTATATTTCACTTGTCTGTTTTCACAAACGGTACTATAAATGAAACCAATACTTAAGCAATATTCATTTCACTTGTATTTTTCTCATATTTGTTCTCTTGTATATACTATGCAACAGATATTTTCTGCGGTGGGAAATTTTTGCAATTTGATCCATAATGGAAGCAAAATATATTCTGCGTTTCCAATTTCTGTGGTTGAATTATACCTATACGAACCTGTAGCATGTATATATATTTTACAATTGTAATCCTGCAAAAAATGGACAACTGCAGAAAATACCTGTTATATGGTAAATTTCCAAATGCAAAATTTTTCTCTTGTTGTCACATGGTTTATCCTTCCCCTTACTAAAAATTTTATCCTATAAATGGTAACATGATGAAAACTGACTCTACCTTGGACTCCCAGGACATTCCAGCGGGCGATTTTATCACTACAGGACATAGTCAGCAGCCTCTCTCCTTCCAGAATCCCGTCCCAGGTCTGAATGCCCCCTGAGGAGGTCACCGGAATTGTGCCCTCCCCTGATTCAATCTTCGTCCTCAGCTGGCCCCGGGCTTTACGGTTTGGGTGTTTATCTCCACCCTCCACTTCCTGAGCTGCCTCATGAGGTGAAAAGATCCTTGAATCGCCACATGGCGCAGTACTTATGTAGAGATGAAAGTGAATGTTTGGTTTTAATTTATATCCCCCGTCCTCCTTTTCCTGGAATATGGATGATTCCTTCTCTAACAGATTTCCAGATAACTGTTTTCCTAGTTGAAAATACAGAAACCTCATCAAGGACCTTCGTCCAATGACCTCTGCATGACAGTCATTGACAGCAAGTCCTTGGTCACTCATGTACTCCCCATTTATACACTTGGTTCCCGTGGAGACAGATATCACTGTTGCACTGTCTGCACTGCCACTGGTTGTCATGACAATACCTGACAGAACTTTTCTCCGAGCGTAGGTTGAAGTCAAATTGTCTGTTAATTCACAGAATTTTTCTAGGACAGAACGGGACACCAGGTCTGCCAGTTCTTGTGGAACATTTGTGTGAGATTCTTTAAGAACTGGTTTGGTACCTAAAACATAAAATATTTTATTGCTAAATGATAAAGCACTGGCAATACATCAAGATTCAATACATAGAGTTAGTATCTGTATACATGTCAAACCCAATAGGACTATCATCAAAGGGGAGACTACCAATAAGCTTAAGGGTATATTTGAACAAAATATCCACTGCACTATTTTTTTTCTCTCAAATGACCATTTTTCATTGTATTTGAATTTGTCTACAAAAATGCTACATGTATAATTCAGGCATCAATTAAAAGTCATTCCAGATTTTACTTTTGAATACTAACTGGACCCTTCTGACATTGAAATGTTTTTATTAAGTATTGTGACACATCCACTGGTCATTAACATCTTGGAATCTTAAAATTTGACAAATCATTCTGAGATTGATTTACATTTTTACAAACTTTGGACAAATAAGAATGCAAGAATGCTGTAAATTTCTTAATCTGCAATTCGACAAAAAGTTATCAGCATGAAATAATCTTTAAATTTACATAGAATCTATTTATCACGGTATATATACATTATTCAAGAAATCTGTATTATAGTATTAAAAAACCTGACAAAATTAATGCCAAAGTTCAAATTTGTGGATAAAAGTGATCCAAATGTATTTACAAAAATCAGTCAAAGTCAGAAAATGTCTACAGACGGACAGACAGACATAATGAGATTCCAGTGTTTGCTGTAATACAATGTCGGAGATGATTAGACTATACAGTCAATAAATAAGTAAAAATAATATCTTCATGGGTAAGTGACTAAGTGTTTTAAATTTCCATACTCTGTGCTTTTAGGAAATTTGACAAAGGTAGAACACAGCTTTTGATCCCAGAGAATTTAGATTTACAGAATTGATAGCTACTGAACATTCAACTTCAGTGTGGTTTATAATGGATAAATTATTTACTGGTGCTCTCTCTCTTCTCTCTCTCACAAGATTGTTTGCTAATGTTTTTTGAAGATCAGAGAATTATACTCTTGTACATGAATTATGTTTTATGCTCATGAGAATATATACTTCAAAGATCAAGAGATCATAAATGTAATGTGATTAATTAAATTCTGCATTTAGAAAAATGTGTTTCAAATGCATCTGACATTAAGACTTTTCTAAAGGTTAATATAATTTAACTATCTATCCTCCTATCAGTACCTCACCTGGATGTGTAGAAAACTCCAGATTGAACAGTTTAGTAAGCGCCATCTGTGCTGCCCTAGATTTGGCCAGCTTCTTATTGCGACCAGACCCTTCAAATTTCACACCATCAACAACAACGGACATCACAAAGTGTTTAGCATGGCTTTCACCGTGTTCTTTAACAAAGTCATATTTAAGTCCTGGTCGTAATTCATTCAGTATCATTACTGGATTTTTTCCATCTGGTACTGAGGGAACCACAGATTTCCGACCCTTTGGCAAACTGTTAATTCCATTCTTCTCCTTTATCTGCACCTCACCTGAAGAGCCATTCTCAGATTTCGTTTCAAAGTTATTAAACAGGACATCATTTGTTGCCTCTGCATTATCTGAGGTGAAGTCGCCATCATTAACAACCTGTCTTCCCAAAGCTTTGTGTGCTTCTGATGCATTAGGAAACTGCACAAATGACTTCAAAGCCTGCTCTGCTGCATTTAATCGGGCTGCTTTTTTGGTCTGTCCCTGACCTTCAAACTTTGTGCCATTGACCTCCACACTCATGATAAAGGTTGGGGCATGGACTGGTCCTGATTGAGCCACAAATTGGAACTCAAGTCCTGGTTTGATTTCATTGAGCTGCATCAGAGCGTTCTTAGTGACAGGGGCACTCTGTAATTTCCTTTTCTTGTTCAGGATGATCTGAGTCCCATTTTCTGGAAACCTTCGTTTTCCCAACATGCTGCCCGTTTCCTCTTCTAATCCAGGCTCATCTGTAATGACAAGATTACAGTGTCATTGCTTGTCTCAAGCACCTGCTCATCATTCATTATTCATGTATTTGCTTACATTGCAGTGATTACTTTATGGATAGAGAAAGAACTGCCCTGGACAAAACTTTATTAGCCAAAAAATAAAATTGTAGTTATTTTTTTTGTTTTTTTTTTATCTGTGTATCACATCCCTCATGTCTTCAGCTGATAAAAATCATACTTAACTGGAGGAGTAGATTTGATAGCATGGAAAATATTCTGACATAAAATGTGATAAACGAAAATAATAAATGACAGAAAAACCAATAAATTCTATTACGGTACTTTCTACTTAAAATGCAGAATGATTTCCTTCCTTGTTTTACAAATTAAAGCAATTGTGGAGTCTTACTTTAGTGTAAATACATGTTGTTTCTTAAAATTTCCATCTATTAAAATATAAAGGCAAAATGCTACTAGTATCTGTCAAATCCATTTTGATGCACCTCATTGTGGGGACTATTTTAAGGCTCAAGTCTGATGTGATAGAGGAAAACTTTGGCTACTATAGGGGACTTTACCAATCAAATAGTGACCAACCCAAGTCATGGAGGCATATACACATAAACAAAAGAGAGAGAACTGCATGAATTACTCACTAATCTAAGTGAGAACCTGCAACATGACCCTTAAGCATTTTGGGAATAATTCACTTGGTGATGAGGATGCTTGTTGAATCTTTCCTGGAGAACCAGTTTTCATGCAGCTCATCAATTCCTATTCAGATTTTGTATGTCTCTACACATTTCTCACTTCAACATCACAACAAAAAGACACAAGAAATCAATTTTTGTAAAGTAACAAACGTGACTTTAGATAATTGGGTCCGCAGGAAAAAATATAGCTTCCCTGATCACAAATGCCACCTTGTAAATGGTTCCATTTCCAATCAATATACTTGAGCATATTTATTCATTTTTCATCAAACCCACTAAAAGACATGTCAATCATCACTGAATTTACCCACATTTCATGAAATATTTCAAGATACATTGATAAATGTTACACAGAAACTATAATATCTGGTATAAATTCAGAGCTAGTCTTCTGTTTAATTGTGTTAGCACCACACTAACACTAGCATAAACTGTATCTCCTTACTAATGTGGGGGCATTGTTAGACAAATCTGCCCCATGATGATGGAGATTTTGCACATCACCAGTAACTGTTAAAGATGTGGGATTACCAGCTTGTTTTTTCCTGTAAAGTGTTGCTTGACAGAGTAAGACAATGGGAACAATCCTTCACTATTAGTCACGGGGATACAAACCAGAACACAGGCCAATGTATGAGACATGTTGATTATTATCATCACACAAATCATCACCTAATTTCTTTCAGCATGGATTTTATTAACACTGAAGCTCTTAATATCAAAAATAAACACGTTGACACGAAGCCAGGGATTCAGTAATTTTCAGTGCATTTATATTCTTAAAATTCACAGTTGCTAATAAATTTTGAATTACTGGTAGTCCAAATTAAATTCTAAGCAATACAATAATCTAGAGTTAAGCTGATAATGTTATCTTCTTTTGTAGCTAATATGTACCTGTAATAGGTAAAACTGTATACATAATAAGGAATATTGAATATGACTGTATGTATAATAGGAAATATTGAATATGTAATAGTTAACACTGTATATGTAATAAGGTATATAGTTGTTGTTGATTTCCGCCACACTCAACAATTTTTCAGTTATCTGGTGG